>SNVD02002023.1:0-157365 GCA_013180625.2 Boswellia sacra | reverse complement strand
TTTACTTGGGAGACAATCCTATTTTCAGATGTGTCAATTATGTCACCAAGAAGGTGAAACAAACAATAGTTACAGAATTCCTAACTATGAATCTAGTTGATGACGATGAGCAATAGGAGTTAGACTTCCTAGATGAACATGTAGGGGTAATCTCAATAGTGGGATGGAGAATGTTCTTTGATGGAGTTTTTGTCTTACTAGTCATGAAAGGGAATGATTTCATCAAGTCCGTCAACATGGACAAGTTGAAGAAATACTGTGTGTGAAAAAAAAAGAAGAAAAGAGAGCGTGAGAGGAAAAATAATTAATCAGAAAATCATAAATGGCTGACCAATGGCAGGAGTTATCTTATTGTACACATTGTATTCAAAGAACAAGCAATTGTACTTTGTTAATGAAATGAAATTTTTTGGAAACAAATATACCTTTGAAATGTCTTATTATTATGTATGACAACAAAAAGAAGGCATCTAACATCTAAGCTAACAGGGAAGCCATCAATGTTGTCTCTGCCTCTTTGCCTTTGAAATGCTTTATTTGACACTGTCTAGCTCAAATAGTAGGATTAGGAATGGAAGAAATTCCTCTCGATAGTCCGATACGGCCAATAATCCTTCACATGATCTAGCTAACGATGAAACAATTTTCTAGGCCCAAATATAGATGGTGAATCCAGAATCCTATACATAAGTTCATACTTTCAACATAGTCTAGCGGAATCATAGAATAATTTGTGGATGAAAGCCCCCAAAGGCACACATATGATATAGGTTTCGACTGTCACGTGCTTTAGCCTCTACCATGGATAATGGCAACGAATCTGAGTATTCAGTTATGACTTGAAGCCAATCGATCCAAGAAGAACGTCTATCAAGTCTTCTCATCATATAAAGTTGAGGGCTATAACAGAAAATATCCTTCTCAGGTGGTGCTAGAATAGATAGCCTCTTTTGTAACCAAATCTGAAAAAGAAAAATAAGAAAAATATTAAAAAGCCTGCTAAGTATAAAACCTGAAAAGGTAGCTTATGCAAAAATGAAGGCAAGCACGCTACGTTGAAAACCTAAAAGGCAGCTTAAGCAAAAGTTGGGGCAGAGAAAAGAAGAAAAAAGGCCACTGAGTTGAAAACCTAAAACGATGGCTCAAGCAAAAGTTAGGGCAAGCTCGCTAAATCGAAAACTCATAAGGGTGGCTTAGGCAAAACCTAGAGCACGAAAAAAAAAATGAAACCGCTAAGTCGAAAACTTGAAATGGTAGTTGTGAACTCGGCTTTCATCTCGCTAGAGCGCTTGCGACCACTACATTGTGTCAGAGCCTCTTTTGAGAGTTAAAGGAATACAAACGAGCTACGAGCACTTCTAGAGAAAGGAGTTGCCACCTAATTATTCAATTGAAAATGAATGTAGGCAATTCGATCCCTCGCTTCGGGACCTAAACTACCCTCTTCCCTTCAGAAATGAGTTCGAGAAGTTAGGTACAAGCCTTTTGACTCGCCTGGATGTGAATATGGCTCCACTTGGAAAATATCAAATAGGAATAGCTTATGTTGTTACTTAGTTCGCTTAAGTGGTTGATTTTATGCACACGATTCCATTTTATCTTCATTAGGCATGTAAAGTGTTTAACCAATCAATGATAGTTTTATATTAAAAAAAACAGAGAGAGGAGAATAAATTTACAATTCCTTCAAATATGGGGGAAGGAGAAGAGGATTACATCACTTTAATTCTTAAATGAAATATACATTCATCCATAATATCGAAAACAAATGGCCTACTCGAGATCGAATAGATGATGAATTCCTCACTACCATACGTGCGCCTATTCAATGTCTATTAAACCTTTGTTCATATACTAAATCATTCATTTCTAGTGATGGCCCCTCACCATCACTGTGAGTCCACTACCACTTCATGGCATTCACACAATTGCACTTCTATCATAATTCATGCAAAAACCAATAAATTATAAATCGAACGAAGCCATAATCTAATATCATGGCATTTTAGACTATATTTGATAAATTTTATCATGGTATTATACCTATTGTTATTCTAGCATAATTCATATCAATTTATTAAGAATCATGGCATTCCTAGCCTAATCAGGCAATCAAAATCAATCACAGCATTTAAGGGCAAAATAATAATTCTCACATATTCTATGCTATTTCTTAGCATACATTAAAGCAAATATAAGTTCTGCTAACATGATTCTAATCATGTGCTCCTAAGCATATTTCTAAGCATTTGCGAAGAAATTAAATTTCCTAAGCATGTTTCTAAATAAGGAAAAGAAAGATGACTTACCCTGATAAGCATTTCCATCTTGCAAAACAAATTGGGTTAGAACATTTCATAATAACCCTAACATGCTCCTTAGCATAAAATAAAACCTTACACATGCTTCTTCTAAGAAAGAAAAATAAAAAAGAAAATGGAAGGGATGAGAGAATTCTACTCTTAAGACGTACCCTTTTCAGGTCTAGAGTAATAGAATGCCTAAAAAATTATTGTAAAAAGGACATCTCAAATTTTTGAGCATGTCTTCAAAAGGGAGAAAGAGATGATTGTATTAGGCAATTGGTGTATCTTGCAAAGTGGGAGGAGGAGGGTTTGTATAGGAGAGGGATGAAGACGAAAAAGGAAATTTCCTAGGCCAATTTCTGAAAATAAACCGAAGAGGGCCGGGTGGCCATCTCTAGATAGCTGGGTGGCTATTGGATGATCGGCCAGCCATTGGGCAACAGCCAGGCGGTTGTCTGATGGCCGTCTCACTAATTTACTTTTGGCCCCTTCCTTTTTTATCATCCTTCGATGTAGTCCTTTCAAACCTTTGTTCCTTCGATCATGCATAACTTGAGGAATTCAACTCCAATTTCCTATTCGTAAATTTTTACGAAAATTAGACGTCCGTAGCTTCACAACATATATGACTCATCATTAGATTCCTCCTGGATTGGTTTTCGTGATTTTTCAAAGTCATAAGTTAGTTTTCTATACTTTTCACCAACTTCTTCTCTTTTTTCTCTTCAAGGGCATTTTGATCATTTTCATTGCTCGACATTCATCTTCATTCCTTCATCAAGCCTAAAAAATGCAGTGTGTACAGCTTACCCCTTACTTTAGAGAGGTTTGTGGGATACAAAAGTTAACAAAGTATTCTTACTTCGTCTTTCTTTCCTCCATCTCAACATCCTCGGCTTTGTCTTCCTTCTTTCAGACTTTCTTATCATCTCTCTCTCTTCTTCTATTCCTATAAAAAAGGTGTAGCTACTCGAGTGCTAATGTGCCCCTCTAAGGGCAGATGTACCCATTTAAGGGCTAATGTGCCTATCCAAGGCGCGCGTGCCCATCCAATGGGAGTATGTGCCTATCTAAGGCAAGTATGCCCATTCAAGGGGCTGACGTGCCTATTTAAGGCGAGTATGCCCACTTAAGGGCTGATGTGCCTATCTAAAGTAAGTATGCCTACTCAAGGGCTGACATGCCTATCTAAGGCAGGTATGCCCATTCAAGGGTTGGCGTGCCTATCTAAGGTGAGTATGCATATTTAAGGGCTAAAAAGTATCATTTCGATGCTTACAATAAGACACTTTTCGGTGCACCTACTTCTTAGGGTTTTCAACACTCTTAAGTGCACCTACATCTTAGGGTTTGGTGACACTTTTCAGTGTGCGTATTATAAGGGCTTAGAGCACTCTTAAGTACACCTACTTTTTAAGGTTTTCAACACTTTTTAGTATGCCTTATCTTAGGGCTTGTGCCTATTCTAAGAGCTTAAAATACTCTTAAGTATACCTACTTCTTAGGGTTTCCTTCTAATGGATGCCCATTAAAAAAACTTCTATTATGCACTGCTTCGCGATCTTTAGACCCTTTCATTATTCACGCCTTTGGTTGAGCAATCTTCATTCAACTTTGATCTCTTTAGATTTTGCATTCATTGGGTTTCATACCCCTCTTCCAAGTATTGTTCCTGTTTCTTTAATCTTCTTTAGTCTTTGCATTTATTGGGTTTCATGCCATCTCTTCTGAGTATTCTTCCTACTTCTTTGATCTTTTTTAGTCTTTGCATTTGTTGGGTTTCATGCCTTCCTTTTAACTATTCTTCTGCTTTAGATTTCGTATTCAATAGGTTTTATGCCCAAGCTTCTATTCTTGATTCATTTTAATCCACTGGCAAAAAAATCTCTTGATCGTGTTCGAACATTCTTGACTTTTCTTACATTCGCCATTCTTTGTTGGGGAGCTTCGGATTTCATGTTTGGTGCATTTCTCAACAAATTACTTTCTATTATCTGGAGGAGTTCTTCCATGTGATTTCAGTCGAAGATTCTATCGACTGAGGTTGCTCTTCTTTCCTTGTAAGTTGATAAACCATTACCATGGTCGAGACCGATTTCGTTGGAAGTGTCGTAAGGTTGATGAGGATTCCCTGCTTTTTCTTTGCTCTTTTTCTCTCTTCTCTCTTTCTTCTCTTTTTTTTCCTATTCCTTTTTCTATTTTTTCTTTCTTTCTTTCTTTTTTCTTTTCTTTTTCTCTCTGTCCTGGCCGGCCTACTATTTGATGGCCACCCGGCTATTTGACTGTTGCCGATGGTTGGTCAATAGTCGCCCAATTGTATGACTATCGATCGACGATTGGGGGCTTCTATAAAGTACATTCTTCTAGTCGTGTCTTCATCGTATATAACTTCTTCGTTTTTCATTCGATTTGCTTTTGGTTTTTTTTTCTACGTGTTCATCTCAACTTTTCCTTTCTAATGGCGGACCATCTAGTTCACTTGGCGAGTCTAATCTGACCTAAAAATCGACATTGAAGGGTTTTCCAAAAGACTAGGAGGTGCCAGTTGTGTACGACGTGGCTTCTCATATAATCAACCTCATACTAAGTCTATTCACACCTTGCTTTTTCAATTTTCTTTTATTTTGTTTAGGCTTGTATTCATGTTGAGACTTCAATTTCTTGTTTTAGGACTATCATAAGAATAGGATGTGTGGGGCATTTCGTGAAGCCCATAGTTGGTTCTTAGAGATAGAGAATGATGCAGTAAGCAAAAAGATCATCGATAAATATTTATATGAGTTCATCACTTTTCTTTTACATGCTCAATGGTACACTAATCGTCGGGCATTAGCTGCTTTGTGTGAGAGCAGATGACTATTATGCCTTTGGATATTGCTCCCTTGACTGGTCTTCCATGCGGCGACGATCCAATTCCTATTAATGCCTGTATCATAGACCCAGTGGATCATTGTAGATTGATCTAAGATTTTCTTAGGTGTGAGGTAAAAGTAAAGAACAATGTTTCCATTCGATATGCTCCCTTGCATGAATATTAGAAACCGAGGTCCAATCTGACTCATGTCGAGGTGGATGAGTATGCTCGCAACTTCATAGTTTATCTACTGGGTAAAATGTTGTTCTCTATGCGTCAAACACCGCTGCTTTGACTTTACTTCTTGCCCTCCAGGATCTTGATCAAGCGAAATATTTTTATTGGGGTCGAGCTACTCTCGGTCAATTGTATTTTGGCTTAAATCAGGCTTATCGAGGCATTGTCAGGATTCCTGGATTTGCTACACTTATTAAGGTAACTTCTTTCTTTTTCATACCTTCGTGTTTTATCTTCATGACTTCTTATTTATGATTTTGTATCATCCATGCTAGATATGAACATATGAATTGGGAGTTTAACCATCTCCTTTTCCTACTACTGAGGATTCTTTTTTCCCTCGGATGAATAGGTAGCCTGCACGTCGTGCGGAGCTCGAGCGATCTCATGAGCTAAACTTCGTTTGTGATTACATTCACACGTTGATCTAGGACAAGGTAACCAAGAATTTATAGTCAATATTTCATTCATACCATATTCTTACCATGCCTTATTCTTTCGTAGATTCATTCTAAATGGTAGGGTCTTGAGGAGAAATGTGTTAGCCCTAAGGCTACATGATAATTTTGATGATAACAATACACATTGATTAATTGAGATTTACTAACATATTTATTTATGCGCAAGATTAAGATTATTAAAATAATTTTAAAATCAAGAGGAGGCTTATTAAAATGAGGTGTTGAAGCTAAGGAAAAGACTACATGTTAAAGGCACCAAAGTTTAAGAACAAGGATTGACTCAAGAAATGTGACATATGAGTAATGTTCAATCAATTGGTCATATATATCCCTAAAAATATCCAAATGACATGATTATTAAGGCTTTGGAAAGATTACTCAATTTATAACATTTCATATGTTTTAATGAAATTCAAATTTCAAGTGCAAGGTTGTCCAAATCATCATGCAAGTTGAAAGACAAATAGAAGCAGCTGACATGAGCACAAAATAGTCCTTTGGACATATCTTGAGCTAGAAAAATCAAAATGACTTGATTCTTACGGCATTGGAAAGATGACTTAATGACTAACATTTCATATGTTTTGAATAAATTCAAATTTCAAATGGAAGGCTGACATAATTGACATAAAATTCGGTGGACTGACACAGAGAAGAAAAATCAACTCACATGAGCACCGAATGGTGTTTTGGCCATATCTTAAGATAGAGATATCCAAATGCTTTGATTCTTAATGTTTTGAAAATATTATTCAAATATGCAGATCTTTCATGTTTTGAAGAAATTCAAATTTCAAACGGAAGGCTGACAGAATTATCATTCAATTTGGTGGACTGACACAAGAAAGAAAAATCAAGTCACATGAGCACCGAATGGTGTTTTAGCCATATCTTGAGCTACAGATATCCAAATGACTTGATTCTTGATGCGTTGGAAAGCTTATTCAAATGTGAAAATCTTTTATGTTTTGCAGATTTTCAAATTTCAAACGGAACATTGATAAAAATGGCAGAAAAAATTACGATTTTTATGGTGGGCAGAAAATTTGGAGTTGGTGTCTTCACTTGTTCAAGTTCATCTCATTTGCCTATAAAAGGAGTCCTTCTCCCATGCATTCATCTCATTTGCCTATAAGAGATATATCAAGTATAGAGAGTTTTATATTCTTTATCTACTCTTTGAAGAGAGTTGTACTTTTATTGTAAAAATTTACTTTGTTCTTGTATTGTGGTGATAATGAGATCTTCTTGTAAAGGATAAATGTTATCCTTGAGAGAACTCTTTCCTTGGTGAGGTTGTTCATCAAGAAGAACTCTTGGTGTGGTGTTATCAAGGGTTGAAGGAAGTTGCCTTGGTGAGGTTGTTCATCAAGAAGAACTCTTGGTGTGGTGTTATCAAGAGTTGGAAGAAAAAGTCTTGGTGGGTTGCTCATCAAGCAAGTTGTAAAGATTTTTACAACTTAGTGGAAAGCTTAGCTCGTGGAGCTAGGAGCCCGTGGACGTAGGCAAGTTTGCCGAACCACGTACATCGAGTTTGCACTCTCTCTATCCTTATACTCTTTGCATTTACTTGCACTTGTGATTGTTCATTATTATTATTCTCTTGATTACATATTTGATAACTTCTAATTTCATCTTCTTCACCTTCATTCTCAAAGAAAGAGTAAACTAATTTTGATATTTCAAGAAAAGTTTTACAAATCCGTTTTGATAAATAAGAACCCAATTCACCCCCCCTCTTGGGTTGCCATACCTGGGCTAACAAAATGGTCCGAAGCTATGAGAATTGCTGACCTTTTCAACTTAGACTGAATCCTCCTTCCTTGTGTAAACAACATAATGTGGTATCTGGGTGAACGCATGTGGGATTTGTTAGAGGGCCTGACACACCGTTTGGTTCCTCCTCCACCACCGGTTCTGATGATTGATTTGGCCGACTTGGCTATGGAGCCGGAGGTATCGATCTACACAATCGGGTTTCACTTGAGTACTATCAAGTTCCCATTAACATCGACTCTTTATGCCAAATGGGCTTGAGCTACCTTGTTGCATAGTAGGCCCGACCGATCTGCTGCTGACACTCATCATCTTTCTACTGTGTCTAGTCGCTACGGTGTTCATCATGGGAAGAGATTGACAGCCTCCTCTTTAGGTACAAGCACTTCGGCTGCTTTAGCTCAACAACCAGCAACTCCTCCAGCTTCTTTAGCCACCCTGGCTACTCCAGCCGATCATGTGATTGGTGATCTTAATAGTTCTTCTAACTATATGATTTTCTTGCTTGGTTAGACAGATCGTCAAGAAGTTACTCGTCTGCAGCGTGAGGTGGAGGGCCTTTAGGCTCAAGTCACCGCTTTCTCCTTCGATGGCGATAAATGAGGACTGTCACCATCGACTTTCATCAAGATTTTTTCTTTGTTTATTTTGCTTCCACGTATGAACTTCTTGTGATGTATAATCAAATGTAAATGAATTTCACATACTTAGTAAAACTTCTTTATTTATGATTCAATACGTTTTATGTATTATACTGAATTTACATCCAAATTCATCCAAATTTATTTCTACGTCATCAGTTATTTAATTATGAAAAAATATAGAAAACTTAAAAGTCATGTGCTCCAAATCGTTCATCAGTATGCTTTCCAGAATTTGGAGGGCAACGTAAAGGGAGGGCTAATAGGTTGTTAAGCCCTAATAGCTGTTGGCTAGCCATCAGATCATCGAGTGGCATTCTGACAATTGGGTGACTATTTGATAGCTGACCAGCTACCATGCAACAGCTAGTCGATAGTCAGATGGCCAGCTGATGTTTCTCTGACAATTCTTTCCCTATTCTGTCTCAATTTGTGCACTATTTAAGTGGTATTCCTTCTATTTTCTTTCGTGAACCTTTTCTCTCATTTCTCAAGGTTTCTTTCTGCACATTAATAGCTCTTTGTGTCATTCAACATGTATGAAGCTTCTTTCCAAATCTTCCAGCCCCTTCTAAGGCCTTTTAGGGATGAGGATTGGAAACGACTTGATCTTGTCGGTGTCTATCATCTGAAGTTCCCTCGTCCCGTTAAGATTGACATCCATTTTCTAAAGGATTGTGCAACCTTTTGGGATTCTCACGATCATGTCTTCCACTTCAACAGGTAGGAGATTCGCACCAGGGTTGTTAAAGCGACAATATCCTTCATCATGCCTTTGCTTGGGATGATGGACAGGGTTTCATCTGGCTGGCTTCGCCTTTTTCAGTTATGTTTTCTTGCACGATTTTTACTAGTCTCACCAGACAGCCTCCGAGATCCACATCTTGTGACCATCATTTCTCAGATGGGTCTCGGTTTCACAATAGTTCCCTTGATTTTGGCTGAGCCATTGATTGGACTGGATTCTATCAAGATGAGTCTGAGTAAGAGATTTAGTGGCAGTCTTCTGCTTCTTTAGGTTTTTTACTTTTTTATGCCCTAACTTTTGCCTAAGCCACCCTTTTTTGGGTTTTCGACTTAGCAAGCTTGCTCTAACTTTTGCTTGAGCCATTTTTTTTGGGTTTTTAACTTAACGAACTCTTCTTTCTCTCATACCTTAACTTTCGCCTAAATTGCCTTTTTTGGGATTTTAGTTTAGCGGGCTTGCCTTAATTTTTGCCTAAGCTGCCCTTTTTGGGTATTAGTAGGCTTATTTTATAATTTTTCTTTCTTTTTTCTCATATTTGGTTATAAGAGAGATTATCTATTCTTGCACTGCTTGAAGGAGATATTTCCCATTATAGCCCTTAGCTTCATACGAGGAGAAGTCTTGAGAGACTTTCTTCTTGGATTGACTGGCTTCAAGTCATTCTTGATCCATAGACTTACTAGCATTGTCCATGATGGAGGCTAAAGCATGTGACCATAGGGATATATATTACATGCGTGCCTCTAGCGGGTTTCACCCACATTTATTTCTATGATCCTGCTAAGTTGCATCGATAGTATGTCAAAAGCAAAGGATTGTGGATTCACCAACTATTTTCGATCCTGCGAGACTATTTGCTCATTATCTAGAGTGTGCGAGAGATTCATCGGCACATCACACCATTGAGTGGAATCTATTTCATGATCTTGATTTTGACACTGACGACCGATACAAGGATTGGGTTACGTTTTAGGCTTCCGTTCCTAATCCCGTTCTGCGAGGTAGGCAATGCCGTGAGTGATATAATGAGCTTATTCGTAGTCCATCGAAGAGGCAAAGACGACATTGTTAGTTCTTAGATGGACTTAGATGTTTGATGTTTCCTTTCTATTATTATGCAAAATAATAAGACATTCCAAAAGGCATATTTACTCCAAACAGTTTCATTTCATTAATAAAAGTACAATATTTATTCTTAGAACAATATTTGCACAATGATACAACTCCTGTAATTAATTAGCCATTTTTTGTTTTTTGATTAATTTTTTTCTCTCACTCTTTTTTTTTTCTTTTTTTATATATAATATTTCTTCAACTTGTCCATGTTGATGGGCTCAGTAAACTCATTCCCTTCCATATCTGATAAAAAGACGGCTTTGTCAGACATGACTTTTGTCACAACAAATGGACCTTTCCAGTTGGGTTTAAACTTCCCTCTTAGATCAAACACAATTTGTCTTGCTTGTTTGAGGACCAACTCTCATTCTTTGAACTTCTTGGCCTTTATTCTTTTGTTAAAGGCTTAAGGAACCCATTTCTGGTATAGATGCATGTGATACTTAGCCTTCATTCTTTTCTCATCAATCAAGGCCAAGTTTTCATATCTACTACTAAGCCATTCCTTTTCAAAATTTTTTGCTTCAATCATAATTCTTGCTAATTTCATTTCTATCTCAATTGGTACGACCGCTTCTGAACCATATAATAACGAGAATGGCGTCATGTCAGTCAAACTTCTGGGTGTTGTTTTATAACCCCATAACACAAACAACAAATTTTCTACCCAAGCTTTATATGTTTGTACCACCTTGGCCAACATCTTCTTGACATTCTTATTAGTCGTTTCTACCATTCCATTGGCTTATGGCCGGTATTGAGACAACTTATGGTGTTCAATTCCGTACTTCCTGAACAAAGCCCTAGTCTTGGCATGAAAATAAATCCCATTGTTAGTCACGACATGGTGTGGTACCCCAGATCTGTACATGATGCTCTTCTCAATGAACTTCGCCATTTGCTTCGCCCCTAACTTAGTATAGGACTCAGCTTATACCCATTTGGTGAAGTAGTCGATCGCCACCACCATATATCGATGTCCATTAGAGGTTGACGACCTTATTTCGCCTATAGTATCGATGCCCCATGTAGTAAACGACCATGGTGCAGTCATCCCTTGTAGTTCTAAGGGTGGTTGCTGGATCAAGTTTCCATTGATTTGGCACTGATGACACTTCTTCACGAATCAAACACAGTTTGTTTTCATAGTTAGCCAATAAAATCCTTGCCTCATGATCTTCATTGCAATTACTAGCCCATTCATGTGTGGCCTACATACGCCACTATGGATTTATTCCATAAGTCTCCTCGCTTCTTTCTTATCCACACACCTCAGTTGTATCCCTTCTGACATTCTCTTGTACATTATCCTCTGATGAGAAGTAAATTGTCGGGCCAGCTTACGTAACACAACCCTATCCTTCTCATTGGCCTCCTTAGGCAAATGTCTCTCCTTTAGATATTTCTTTAAGTCATAGAACCATGCTTCTCATCCACTTCGATCTTCATTACATAAGGCTCTATGTAACAAGGACACCATGCTTGTGATATCACTATTGATCTCACCAATAATTCTTACGTGCTGCCGATACCGTTGTCAATGAGGCCAATGCGTCAGCCATCTGATTCTCACTTCTAGAAGGATAGGTGAAGGTGTAATACTTAAACCTCCCAATCAACCTTCTAATGTGTTCAAGGTAAGGCTTTAGCTTCCCTTCTTGTAAATCCCAATCTTCGTTAGCTTGAGAGATGACTAGCTTGGAATCTCACAACACTTCTACTTCATTAATACCAATGGCAATCACAATTTCCAAACCAAAGGCGAAGGCTTTATACTTGGCCATATTGTTGGTGGCTCTGAACTCCAACTTTTTTGCAAATGGGATGACTTCTTTGGTTGGCAACATTAGAATGACTCCTATTCCAGCACCGTTATGATTAACAGCTCCATCAAAGGACATTCCCCATCTCATTAATGAGATTACCACTAGATGTTCATCTAGAAATTCCAACTCCCATGGCCAAGAATTATGCTACAATTCTTCCTTTCGCCACCTTCTTGGTAACATATTTAATGTCGAATTCTGATAACTATATCAGCCATCTTGCTAGCTTCCCTACCAATATTGGTGCCTCATAAAAGTACTTCATGAGATCCTTCTTTAAAACAATCTTAATTTTGTATGACTGAAAATAGTGCCTCAATTTCTTTAAGAGCCAGACATGGCTAAACATGTTTCCTCCACGTAGCTATCTTCGTCTCATATGGTAGCAACTTTTTGCTAAGATAATAGATGGCGTGCTCTACACCCTTCTCATCTTCTTGTGCCAGCATAGCACTGATAATCTCCTCTTCAAGAGCTAAGTAACGGATTAAATTCTTCCCAGGTTTTAGCGGTCTCAAAACCGATGGGTTTTGCAAGCACTTTTTAATCCTTTTGAGAGCTTCTTGGCATTGATCATTCCACTCTACTAGCTTATACTTCTTCAAAAGTCTAAAGATCGGTGAACAAATGGTTGTCAGTTTAGTGATAAACTGACTAATGTATTGGATCTTCCCTAAAAACCGTCGAACTTTTTTTTCAGTCTTAGGTGATGGCATCTCCATAATGGCTTTCACCTTGTCTGGATCTACTTCTATCCCTTTCTTACCAATTACAAAACCCCAACAACTTCCTCAAGTAACTCTGAAGACATACTTTTTCAGATTTAGCCGCAACTTGTATTTCTTAACCCTTTCTAAGAATCTGTCTAAGGTTTCAAAGTGACCCTCTCGAGTCTCAAACTTCACCATCATTTCATCCACATAAACATCTATCTCCTTATGTATCATATTATATAATAGCATTATCATCATTCGTTGGCAAGTGGCCCTTGCATTCTTCAAATTCAAAGGTATCACCTTGTAGCATTGGGTTCCCCATTTTGTAATGAAAGTCGTCTTCATCTTAACTTCATTGGCCATCATTACCTGACTGTATCTAGAATACCCATCCACAAAAGAGAACATCACACAGGCAGTAGTGCTATCTACTAACACATCGATATGAGGCAAAGGAATATCATCCTTTGGTAAGGCCTTGTTTAAGTCTCGATAATTTACATACATTCAAACATTTCTATCGTTCTTTGGTACTGGCACAATGTTGGCTAACCATTTTGGATACTTCACCACTTTTAGAAACATGGCTTCAATTTGTTTAGAGACCTCTTCTTTGATTTTCTGAGGCCACTTTGGTCTAGTCCTTCTTAGTTTCTGCTTAATCGCTTTCACATGTGGATAAGTCAGAATTGTATGCTCAATAATGCTTCTGTCGATTCCTAGCATGTCATCATAAGACTAGGCAAAGACTTCTTCATGTTTCTTTAACAATTTTTCAAATTTCTCTCTTTCATCAAGAATTGTATCAAGTATAATGAATATGTTCTTAGGTTTTTCGATTGTACCAAGATTAATTTCATGAGTTTGAATGGTATGAGTTTCAAATATGCTAGTGAAATGTAAATCATGATGCACAACACCATTAGGAAAGACATCAAACAAGTAAGTAAAATTAATTTTCATTGCAATAAATTTTGAAACATAAAAAATGTCATCTTCATCAAAAAGGTTGGAGACAAAAACATCTTCATATGATACACTTGTAATTCCTTATTTGACGAAAGCGGCGAGGTTGATAGATAGATCTATTAGCGGTGCTTGTTCTTAAGGATTCACCTCTATAATAGTCATCTTCTCCATCTTTTCCACCAAGTCATTCCCCTTGGAGGCATCTGCCCAAAGGATATCTCTAAAGATCTCAAATCCAGGCTTTAGCATTCCCTTGAAAACCTATAGTCCAGTAGCTCCTACATACTTCGTATCTTAGGCCATCACAAATTTGATGAGTTTCCCTTTCTTAGGCTCAAAATCTTCTTCTTCCCCTCCAGATTCATAACCCAATCCTCTTCTAGAGGTCTAGCCTCTGAAGTCGAGAAAGGATGGTAGGCCGCGCCCATTTCTTCCAATCCTAGTTCCTAGCATGTACCCTTGCTTCTTCATTATTCTAGCAATGACTCGACTGACTTTGCAATCATGGCTACCTGAAAGCCACCCATGCAAGGTCTTTCTCTAACCTTCATACTCAAAGTAACTGGTGCAATTATTGAGGCTCCATTAAATGGTTACGATCTCCCCATCCATGTTGAATCAGATTTTCTGATACAAGGTGGAAGGAACTCTACCAAGTGGATGGAACCATGCTTGTCCCAACAAAGCATCGAGCTTAACTGGAATATCAAAGATTGTGAATTCTATCATCACTTCAATCTGCCCAGTATTCACTAAAGCTTTAAAAATCCCAATAGCACTTCTCTTTGAGTCATCATAAGCGCTGATAACCATCTCATAAGGCTCAAGCTCATCTTCATTGACTCCGTACTTGTGCAATATCTTTATAGGCATAATATTGTTGATGGATCCATCATCCACCATGATACAAGATGACGTCTTCCCACCAATCTCTGCAATGATGAATAATGACTTATTATGGTTTCTCCCTTTGAATGGTAGATTTTCATTCATAAAGGTGATTTTCCCTATTTCTCTTACCCCATTGCGTGCTCCTCCAATCGAGGATGTCAGCATTTCACTAGTAGTGGTAGCCATCGATATCTCTACCCTTACCAAGGCCTTCATCATGACTTCTCAATGCTTTTGGGATGATATAAGTAGATCCCAAATGCTAGCGTTCGCTTGAGTTTTCTTCAATTGTTTGATCACATGATCCTCTTTTTCTTTAGCTTCTTCATTGGAAACTTCTTTGCCCTTCGTTTCTCCTTTTCTTTTTAAAGGTAAAATCTACCACTCTTTTGATATTCTCTCTCTCACCCTTGAGGGTTTCTCCCTTTTGTGTTTCTTGCTCAATTCTCTCTTCCTATTCTTCATTGCTACCAAAGTTAGTCCAAAAGCTTGGAAGGGTATTGACTTTAAGGATATCATCCCAAATCCCCATAACTCTCACTTCCTTACACCTTTGGGGTAAGTTTCCTCTTCTCACAAGACTCTAATCTTGCTTCCCTTTCCTAGCTTAACTACCCTTATTCACCTTGAGTCTCATAGGTGGTGGGCCTTTTCTAGCCCCTTTTCTAGCCATCCATTTCTTAGCAAATGAGCTTAATGTTGTAGGCTTCTCCTTCATGGGCATCACTTCAACTTCTTCTTCTTCTTCTCGGTTCACTAAGATTCACAAGTTTGGGTTCTAAGCTTTGCTTGACCCCTTTTACTATAATGTTAGCCCATTCACCTTTCTTGGTGTGAAATTTGGTTGCCAAAGGAATAGGCTCATCTTCTACCGTCTCAATGATCTCCTTGGCTTCTTCTTCTTTAGACTTCTTCATTGAGACCACATTTCTAGCATTTTATTCTATATTAGACTTCTCCCTTCTCTTGGCCCTGTTAACCCTACTTGATCTACACTCTTCAAAGAAATTCATGACTTGTTTCTCGGTCAATCTTGATCCAATCATGTTAGTTGATGGAGGAGGCACCCTATTGTAGTTAAGTAATTGGTTGCTCCTTATGTTAGGCTCATATGTCTTTCGGTCAAGAATTTGGCCCTTGTCAATCAAATCTTGGATTTCATGACAAAGGCAAGTGCAATCATCAGTCCTGTAACCAGTCACTTGATGGAATTCACATTTCTCGTGGAGCCTCCAGTTCCTTGGTAGTGGATTTGGAAGCTCTCTTGGTGACAAGGGTTGCAAGATCCCTTCGACTCTCAACCTTGCAAAGATTTTGAAAAGTAGCCTTCCTAAAAGACTAAATCTTCTTGGTGGAGCAATTGCTTTCGCCTTTACTTGCTTTGTGCTAGGCCCACCAGGTTGATGGTACTATTGTTAACTTCGTCGAGGGTAGCCACGAGTGCTTCTCTTCTATCTAGACTCCAATTCTTCTATTTGGATGCCTAAGTCGTAGAAATCTTCAAATGTTTTGATAGGGAAATCCACCAGTCTATCACTGATGAAAGCATGGGCTGCATTGACCACTATTTGGACCTTGTCCTTCTTACTCGGGCCTGCTGGTCATTTTGGCTGCCTTAACCGTCCAACAAACTAGGTACTCTAAAAAAGTCTCACTGCGCTTTTGTCTCGTAGTCTCTAAATCCCTTAACGTTACCCCCAGCTGGGTATTGTGGTGATGCTGTTCCACAGACTACTGAGAAAATTCCTCCTAATCTTCTCAAGCTCTCCTTATGAGATAATGATACCATACTACCGTATCATCTTCTAAAGATAACATGAAATATTTTAGTATATCCTCCTTCGTCAAAAGAGTAGTGGCCATGATGGCTACATACTGCCTTAAATGTGTTTTGGGATTCCCCTCTTCGTTGAACTTAGGTAAGTCTGGAAGACGAAACTTTGGAGGCAATTTTTGGTCTCTTATAAGCAAGATATCGTCTAGGTCTTTGACCCCTTTCAGCCCCTTCTTCTTCAAAAGAGATTGGACCTTTTCCATGTCTTTGGCCAATTGCTTGACCGATTCAAGATCTTCATGGTTGATTGGGCTTTTCCCCCTATTTCTACCTTGGCTAGTTTCACTATCGCCATCACCATTACTCTCAGATGGAGATTGGTTTATGCAGTTAGGCCTATTCTGTAAAGCTTGAATGAGTTAGACCATTTTCTGTTGGAGCGTAGTGATGTCAGCCCCACTTGAGTCATTCCAGCATTTTTGTTATTGGGTGCAACCATCTCCTCAATTGATTCTTCTTGCCTTGTCAAACAACCACCTCGTCTAACCCAAGCTATGATGGCCACAAAATAAAAATGTTAATGCCATGTATGTATGCATGATATGATGCTTGCTCATACAAGGGCATAGATATGCTTCTAGCCTTTCAATCTTATTCCTCCCACACATGTGAGGTTGAGTCTCTTTTCCTAGGATTTTAGGCTTCATTCCTAAGACATCAACATGGGATGTGGGAATGTGAGATCCTCTCTCCTAATTCTAATATTTATGTTGATGTTGGATTCTTCATGATTATCATAACATGGTTTTCATGATAACCTTAACTCATGGCGCATGTTCCCATTTTGTTCTTTTTTATGGGTGACTTGACATGTGGCATTCGTTTATGATTGTATAAGGTTTCGAGTTGATGTTATTCTAATCATAGGGAATTTACATCTTTAGACATGTATTTCAATATGGGTTTTGGAGATTTATCCTATTGGAAATTTCTAAAGTCGTCTATATAGGCTTAAGGTCTCAAGGGTCCAATGGTTTGGGCTCCTCCGAGCGAGAGATGTCCCCTTGGGTCGATCTCTTTTTATACCAATATAATGGTATGTGCTCTAAGGTGGTGCACCAACATGAGTCGTCTAGGAGTCGAATGGAGCCAAAGACTTCTCATGCTAATGCCACAAGGCTAGTTTAGGTATTTCGTGCTCATTGTGTGTAAAAATGTAGTGATGCAAGGACTCATTATACCAACATGAGGTATTAGATTTGATATTCCCATTGTAATCAACTTCTCTTATACCTAGTGGAGTCAACATTGTAAACGGGGCTTTCATCCTATTAGAGCGCCTGCGACCACGACACTGTGTCAAAGCATCTTTCAAGACTTAAGAAAATATAAATGAGCCATGAGCATGTCTGGAGAAAAGTGTTACCACCCAATTATTCAATTGAGAATCCATTGGGGAGATCTGATCCCTCGCTTCAGGACCTAAACTACCCTTATCCCTTTAAAGATAGGTTCGAGAAGTTAGGTACGAGGCTTTCGACTCGCCCAGATGTGAATTTGACCTCCACTTGAGTTAGTCCACTTAAGTGGTTGATTTTATCACACGATTCCATTTTATCTTGGTTAGGCATGTGAGGTGTTTATCCAATCAATGACAATTTTATATTCATACAAAGAAAGAGGGAGGAGAATAGAGTTATAATTCCTTCAAACATGGGGGAAGAGGAAGACGATTACATCCCTTTTATTCTTCAATAAAATATACATTCCTCCATAATATCAAATACAAATGGCCTATTTGAGACCGAATAGATGATGAATTCCTCACCACCATACGTGTGTTTATTTAACGTCTATTAAACATCTATTCACATATTAAATCATTCATTTCTAGTGATGGTCACTCGCCATCAACGTAAATTCACCACCACTTCATGGCATTCACATAATTCCACTTCTATCATAATTCATGCACAAATCAATAAATTATAAATCATACAAAGCCATAATCTAATATCATGGCATTTTAGCCTAGATTTGATAAATTCTATCATGGTATTCTACCTATTGTTACTCTAGCATAATTCATATAAATTTATTGAGAATCATGGCATTTCTAGCCTAATCAAGTAATCAAAATCAATCATAGCATTTAAGGGCAAAATAATAATTCTCACCTATTCTATGCTATTTCTTAGCATACATCAAAGCAAATATAAGTTTTGCTAACATGATTCTAATCATGTGCTCCTAGGCATATTTCTAAGCATTCGGAAAGAAATTAAAATTCTAAGCATGTTTCTAAATAAGGGAAAGGAAAGATGACTCATATTGACAAGCATTTCCATCTTGCAAAACAAATTGGGTTAGAACACTTCATAATAACCCTAATCATGCTGCTAAGCATAAAAATAAAACCCTAAACATGCTTCTTTTTAGTAAGAAAAATAAAAAAGAAAATGAGAAGGAGGTCATAATTCTGCTCTCAAGACGTACTCTTTCAAGATTTAGAGCAACAGAACGCCTAAAAAATACTTCTTAAATTCTTGAGCATGTCTTCAAAAGGGAGAAAGAGATGATTGTGTTCGACAATCAGTGTGTCTTGCAAAATGAGAGGATGAGGGTTTATATAGGAAAGGGGTGAAGATGAAAAAAGAAATTTCCTAAACCAATTTTCAAAAATAAATAAAAGAGGACAAGGCAGCCATCTCTTGATCGCTGGGCAGCTATTTGATGGTCGGCCGGCCATTGGCCAACAGCCCAGTAGCTGTTTGATGGCTAGCTGGCTAATTTCCTTTCGGCCCTTTCCTTTTTTATCATCATTCGATGTAGTCTTTTCGAACCATTGTTCCTTTGATCACATATAACTTTTGGAATTCAACTCCAATTTGCAATCTGTAAATTTCTATGAAAACTAGACATCCGTAGTTTAGCAACAGTATATGATCATCATCAAAAAATCAAAAAAAAAATCTTGGAGGAATCAAATGGTGAATCATATACCGTTACAAAACTACGGATGTCTAATTCTCGTAAAAATTTACACATTACAAATCGGAGCTGAACTAAAAAAGTTATGAGCGATTGAATAGACAAAGATCAAAATGGACTGTATTACAAAATTATAAAATAAGAAGGCCCGTCAGAAAACAACCGGTCCATACTGTTCATTTGGGTCCTGTTCATCTGAATCCCACATTAGTTTTTTATCATATTTTCACTCCAAGAAAAGCCTATATAAGAATACATTGGGGACACTTCTAGTCTAGTCCCTTCTGTCTCTCTTCCTCCAGGACACACGTGCGAGAATTCTAAGGAGTCATGTCTAGTCTAATATTTTTTGGGCATTTTATATTGCTCTAATCCCAGAAATGGTACATCTTGAGTGCAATTTTTTCTTCTCCCTCGTATTTTCTTGTTTATTTTTCTTATTTAGAATTAAGCATGTTAAAGCTTATTTTTCTTATAATAAGCATGTTTAGGATTTATTTTTATGCTTAGAAATATGCTAGGATTATTATGAATTGTTCTAACCCTTATTTGTTTCGCGAGAAGGATAAGCGTATCGAGATAAGTCCATTATCCCTCTTTTATCTAGAAACATGTTTAGAAATTTAATTTTCTTTGCGAATGCTTAGAAACAAGCTTAGGAGCACATACTTAGAATCATGCTCAGGAGCACATACTTAGAATCATGCTACGAGAACTTATATTTGCTTTGATTTATGCTAGAAAAATAGCATAGAATAGGTAAGAATTATCATTTTGCCCTTAGATGTCTTTTTTAGCTATGATTAAAATAGATTGCGTGAATTAGGCTACAAATGCCACGTTTAGGCTAGAATATGCCATGATAACTATGATTAGGCTAGAATTGTCATAAACTAATATGAATTATGCTAGAATAGCAATAGGCTAGAATATGCCATGATAACTATGATTAGGCTAGAATTGCCATGATTTAATATAAATTATGCTAGAATAGCAACTGGCTAGAATGCTATGATAGAATTATCAAATCTAGGCTAGAATGCCATGATATTAGATTATGGCTTTATATTGAATTAATTAATTAATGAATGTATGAATGTTCCATGGATACACTTTACTTAGAATGATGCCATGAAGTATGGTGGACTCATATTGATGGTAAGGGACCATCACTAAAGAAAGATATACATATGAATATGCATGTAGAGGTTGATAAACATGGAATAGACTCACCTATGGTGGTGGGGAATTTCTTATTTATCGAATATTGAATTGATTGCTTATCGAATGTATGATTTGCATGAATATGCTTTTGTTTTAGAATACTTGATTTATGTGATTGTTAAATTTGGAGTGTTGTAAGTGGAATTACCTTATTTTATTATTGAAGAATAACGTATGTAATCCTCTTCCCCTTCCCCCATGTTTGAAAGGAATTGTAACTTTATTTTTCTCCCTATTTCTATGTATGAATATACAACTGCTTTGATTAAACAATCACTTCAGATGACTAAAGAAGATAAAATATGAAATGTATGCATAAAATGAACAACACTAAGCGGACTAAGTAATAATATGAGCTATTCTTATTTGGTATTTCCCTAGTGGAGGTCAGATTTATATCCGAGCGAGTTGAATGACTCGTACCTAACTTTCTGAACCCATCTCTGAATGGATGAGAGTAGTTTAAGTCCCAAAGTGAAGGATTAGATTGTCCTCGTTCATTCCTAATTAAATAATTAGGTGTCGACTCCACTCTTCAAATGTGCCCATGACTTGTTTACGTTCCCTTAAGTCTCGAATGAGGCTTTGATACAATGTTATGGTCGCAAATGATCTGGCACGATGAAAGCCCTATTCACAGTGGTGACTCCACTGTGGAAAAAAGAAGTTGATTCTGATGGGAATACCAAATTTTACTACCTTATGTTGGTATAACGAGTCCTTACATCACTGCACATTTGCACACAATAAGCACGAATTGCCTAAACTAGCCGTGTGGCATTGGCATGAGAAGTCCTTGGCTCCATTCGACCCTTAGACTACTCATGTTAGTGTTATCACCTTTGAGCACATGTCATTGAATTGGTATAAAAAGAGATTAGCCCAAAAGGACATCTCTCGCCCGAAGGAGCCCAGACTATTGGACCCTTGAGACTCAAGCGCATATAAGAAAATTTTCAATAGGATGGATGTCTAAAACCCATGTTGAAATGCATGTTTGTTGATATAAATTCTGCATGATTAGAATAATGTCAACTCATAATCTCATGGAACCATGAACGAATGCCACATGTCTAGTCACGCATAAGAACAAAATGGGAACATGTGCCATGAATCAAGGTTATCATGATATTTTGAAAACCATTTTATGATAATTATGAAGAATCCAACGTCAACATGAATGTTAGAATTAGGAGAGAGGATCTCGCATTCCCACATCCCATTACGATGTCTTGGGAATGAGGCCAATAGTTTTAGGAAAAGAGACTCGACCACACATGCATGGGAGAAATAAGGTTAGAAGGTTGAAAGCGCGTCTATGCCCTTGTATGAGCATGTATCATATCATGCATGCATGCATGCATGGCATTAATACCTTTATTTTACAGCCATCGTAGCTTGGGTTAGATGTGGTGGTCGTTTGACAAAACAAGAGGAACCAGTTGATGAAATGGCTGCACCCCAGAACAAAAATGTTGAAATGGCCTAATTAAGAGTCGATATGACAACACTATAATAGCAAATAGCCCAACTCATTGAAGCTCTACGAAATAAGCCTAACCACAGGAACTAGCCTACACCCGAAGGAAATGGTGGTGATGAGGGTGAGACTAGCCAAGGAAAAGATAGGGGGCCAGCCAACCAAAACAAGTCTAAATTGATCAACCAATTAGCCAAGGGTATCGAGAAGGTCCAATCTCTCTCGAAGAAGAAAGGGTTCAAAGAGGTCAAAGACTTGGATGACATCCTACTTAATGGAGACAATGATTTGCTACCAAAGTTTCACCTACCATCCTTGCCCAATTTAATGGATAGGGCAACCTCAAGATGCACTTGAGATAGTATATAGCTGTCATGGCCACCACTCCTTTGTCAAAGGAGTACATCTTGAAATGCTTCATGCTATCCTTAGAAGATGATACGGTAGTATGGTATCATGATCTTCCCAAAAGAGTATGCAAAGATTTGAAAGAGCTATTTGGGCAGTTTATAGAACAATGTCACCACAAAACCTAACTAGGGGTAACTTTGAGGGATTTAGAGATGACGTGCAAAAAGCCCAATGAAACCTTTTCAGAGTATTTAGTCTATTGGAGGGCCAAAGATACCAAGATGACCACGAGGCCCATGGAGAAGGTTCAAGTCTGTATGGTGATCAGTGGGGCCCATTCCTACATTAGTGATAGACTGACAGGATTTTCAATCAAAGCCTTTGAATACTTGTATTATTTGAACATTCAAATAGAAGATTTGGAGGCCAGCCAAAAGAGAAGTAACAACAGAGGTCAAGAGCAATATGACCAATTCAGTGGATCAGGTAGTGAGGATACATAAGTGCATAGGAGAATCCTTGACCTAGGGAAAAGAATAACAATGTTTCGAAATGTTTGATATAAGAGTTGTGTATTCTTTTGATGATCATTGACAAAATCATGACACTCATTGGAAATATGTTTTGGGAATACATGAGATTGTGTTGTCTACATGCTTGACTCTTTTTTGTTAGATGAGTTTCATTCTTGATTCTTTAAATCATTTGAGCACAATAGCTATAAATACGGAACTTGATGTTACTTCAAGAAACTTTATGTGAATAAAGCTTGGTGTTGAGATCTCACAAGACTTGAGAACCTGTTTGATCACCACTCGACGAAAAATCCTAGGCTTCGCAACATAGAAGAAGTAAGTTAGGCCTTTTTTTGGATCAATTAAGCCTCTCAAGCCCACCTATACTTACTTCGTCATCACTAGTATACCCTATTGAACCTAATCAAGCCTTTTCTTTGTCAAATCACATAATTTATCCTAACATTAGAAAAATTTTCTTTACATAACACCTTTCACTCATAGCATATGAACATTCTAGGAAAGAGCATTAACATCCATGCTTATGGGAGGAAGTTGACAAGTTTTTGTGAAATTTTGAGCTCGAAAAAAAAAAAGAAGAAAAAAAAGAAGAAAGAAAAAAGAAAAAAGAGAGAGGAAATGAATAAAAAAAAAGATGAGGAAGAAGAAAAAGAAATCAAAAGAAAGAAAGAGTGCTAAACCCATTGCTCATAAGGTTTAGGAGTGTAGCCATTCAAAATGAAAAGTAAACAAACATAGTAGGTGAAAACTCAAAGTTTAGGGGTACAAATGGAAGAAATTGATGCTCTCAATTGAATGCTAGAACATTCGTATGATTATGGGTGAGATAACCTTATAGTTTCCTTCATCATATCTTGACCCTAGCCTATCATTATAAGCTTGATAAAGCCCAAATACGCTAATGATCCTTGATGTTGTGATGAGCCTATATTAGTGGAAAGTGGCATAAAAAACATGTTTATGGTAGTCCTTGTATCTTTAGAGATTGATCACTAATTTCTATTTGCATAAAGCTATCCAAGTCTTAACAAGTGAAGTGTGATTGGCTATACACACACACACACACACAAAAAAAAGAATCTCCAATGAAATAATTATGGCTTAGAGTCGAAATTGTAAATAATCACAATGTCAATGCATTACCATTGAGCTATTAAATTTAAGAAATCTTTAGAGAACTTGAATGTAAATCAAATTGATACATAACTCACATTCAGCATTTCAACTCGTTATTGGAGGATATTGGGTTCATTGAAAATGTCAAAAAGAAGAAAATCTGCCAACAGTTTCCATCAAGGATATCAAAAAAGCAACTTTGCTACCAACAGTGAAAAAGCACAACTTATGGAAGAAGTTAGCCATTTTGTCTACCATGAATGTCTACAAAGAAAAAGGAATAATGTCTTTGAAGTTGGATGAAAAAAATTCTCCCAAATGATATTAAACTCTTCATATAGGGGGTAAAGAATTACCCATCCATCTTCAGAAGGGAAAAGAAGTAAGGGATAAAAGGTTGTCTAATCATCTTGAGCAAGAAATGAAATAAGGGGGCAAAGAATTGCCCTAATCATTTTGAAAATCATGGCAGATATTATCTCAATCATCTCAAAGCAAGTGTAAAAAATGGTGTTATAATAGATAGCCTCTCTTGTAACCAAATATGAGAAAATGAAACAAAGACAAATAAGAAAAAAAAGAGTCTGCTAAGTGAAAAACTTGAAAATGCAGCTTAGGCAAAAATTAAGTTAAGCCCGCTAAGCTGAAAACCCAAAAGGGCAGCTTAGGCAAAAGCAAGGGCATGAAAGAAGAGAAGAAAAGGCCTGCTGAGTTGAAAACCTAGAAAGGGTGGCTCAGCGATGAACACTTAAATATGTATGCTTAATAAGAGCTTAATTTATCATATTGCATTGATCGTGTCATAAATTCCTCAACTTAACCATATTTGTAGTCTTTACATCCTTTGAATTAACTTTCTCTTAATTTTGGTTTTGATGTAGGTTTGGTAAAATAGGTATAACATTCTATTTGTAGATCAGAATGGTACAAATCTTAATGTTTTAGAAAGCTGATTCAATTATCTACAAAATTCTATTTCACAAGCATCATCAAATTCGGGCTCTTAGTAGACCAAAATTGGGCTTGAATTGAAGCCATATGTAGTTTCAGCCCAGACTAACCATGCCTCAGTATTTTGACCACATCTCTCAAAATACGTATCCAAATCGTATGAATCAAGATGTTCTAGAAATCTGAGAGAACTATCTACGATTTCATGAAGACATGTGATCAAAATTCACACTAATTCAATGTGAAAATTGGTGGTCAAAGTGGCGCACCTAATGATCCCAATGGTCAAAGTTAGTTAAACTAATATTTTACAATTGTTCCTTTGTAATTTGACAAGTTTGCCCCTGAATGTACCTATAAATAGAGGTGCCTTGTGACCCGTTAGGGCATCTTGGCCTTGACTAGGATCACTTGTATTGTGCTTTTCTCTCTTGTGTTTTGCTCTTTTAATGTTATTAATGAATTTCCTTTTTTCTTACAATTTGTTTTATTTCTTTTATAATGTCCTTCTAATTTCTCTCTTGCTAGGGTGAAAGGGTGAAACCCTTGATGTGAGAATGACGACTCTCTGACCCTTGATATGTGCTCAATAATCATAATTTTATGTTGTTTATTTTATATGATTTATATTTATTTTCTTAATCAATCTTGTCATCACTCGTAAAGTGGAGGTCTTGATCCATTGTAGACAATCCTTGGCACATCAAATGCTTGGATCCTTTCTAGATGTTGTATGGTTCTTCCTTACTAACAGGAATCTAGTTAGGAACCTTGATTTGTTGTTGACATATGGAGATTGACACATTGGATGCTTGAACCCATTTACAAGAAGTGGTATAAATATTGGTAACAAAGCAAATATAATTCATATAACTAAAATGGGTCGTTTATCCTTATTTGAAATATCAAGGGCGGATCCCCTAACCTTAGCTTTCATTATTATTATGTTAATTTCTTTTACTTGCGTATTTTAATTATTGCCATCTATTGTTGATATTATCTTGTCATATATTTGAATCATTCATATCATATTTGCTTACTTTTAATTTGTAGCACTAAAATCCCGTTCCTCGTGGATCGACCTTGGTCTCACCAAGTTTATTACTTTGACACTCCCATGCTTGGGAGACAATCTTATTTTTGGATGTATCAAGTTTTTGGCACCGTTGCCAGGGAAGGTAAAAATTGGTGTGCAAAATTGTAAGTGTTCTCTTTTCTCATCTAGATCTTAATTATATTTTACTTTTTTTTGTTTGTTCATCTTTTCTTCTCTTTTCTTTTCTCTTTCATGCATGAAAATTTGGTCACGAACATCTAGTGGTGGACTTGTTAGAAAAACATCATCTTCCTTAGAAAATATGGCCAACAATCAAGTAGAAAGGTTCACGGATAAAGGGGACAATTGTTCCCAACCAAATGATCAAAACCAACCAAGAACCCTTAGAGATTACATGAATCCGGTAAGGACTAGTGCACCATCTTGTGTAGTTTCTCCTCCCGATTCAATCCATTTCAATTTCAAACCAAGTTTTGTTCGAATTCTACCCATCTTTCATGGCCTTAATATGGAGAACCCATATTCACACTTAAAAATCTTAGAAGAGGTGTGTAACTCCTACAGTGACCCAAATTGTAGCAGAAACGCCATTAGATTAAAGATCTTTTCTTTTTCTTTAAAAGATAAAGCTAGAACATGGCTACACAATTTGAGGTCAAATTCCATCAGTTCATGGGATGAGATGAAACAACAATTTTTGAAATAATTTTTTCCTACCCATAGAACAAATTCTCTTAAAAGACAAATTTCCAATTTCACTCAAAAATAAGGGGAAACCCTTTACCAATGTTGGGATATGTATAAGGAACTACTTAACACCTATCTTCACCATAGTTTTGAAACTTGGAGAATAGTTGCATACTTCTATGAAGGGTTAACACCTCAAGATAGGCAACTTGTGGAATTAATGTGTAATGGAGAATTTGGAGACAAAGACCCGGAGGAAGCAATTGACTACCTAGATTCCTTGGCAGACAAGGCATAAAATTGGGACTCTACTGGCACTTATGAGGTACCGAGCAAGGCCCCAACCTTGATATCTAATAGAGGCATTCATAACCTTAGGGAAGACCATGACCTTCAAGCCAAATATGCATCCCTAGCTAGAAAAGTCGAGGCTTTAGAAATGAAAAAGAATAGTCAATTGAATTCTATACAAGAAACTGTTTGTCACATTTGTAATAATAATGACCATTCTACTGATGATTGCCTAACCTTGCCTGCCTTTAGGGAATGTCTCCATGAACAAGCCAATGCCTTGAACACTTTTAAAAGGCCAAATCACAATCCATATTCACAAAGCTGCAATCCCGATTGGAGAAATCATCCAAATTTTAGTTGAAAAAATGGTAATCATGCACAATCTTCACAAGTCCCCTTCCAAACACGACAAAATTTTCAAAGTTCTCATGATCATGCATATGCTTCTTCTCCTAGGAATGATCTTGAAGAAACATTGCATTCAATCATTACAAAGCAAGAGACTTTTAATAGTCAAACTGCTCAAACATTAGCAAATTTGTCAGACACTCTTGCAAAATTTGCATATACATTTAGCATCCAAGAGAAAGGGAAATTTCCTTCTCAAACATTGCAAAACCCTAAAGATCATCTAACTCAAATGCAAGGAGTTCATGTAACCATTATTTTGACCACGCCAAATCAGTCATGACCCTTCGCAATGGTAAGGTTGTTGAAAAACACATTCCTAACCCTTGTGAGAAAAAATAAGAATCGATCTCTAAAGGGCAGGAAGAGGCTACCAAACCAACACCTAGCGAAAAAGAAACCAAATCCTCATCTGTGCCTCCATTTCCTCAAGCATTAGCCACACAAAAGAAGCCAAATCACAATTCTGAAATCTTTGAAATTTCTAAACAGCTAAAGGCTAACATTCCCTTGCTAGATGTGATCAAACAAGTACCTTCTTATACAAAATTTTTGAAAGACTTGTACACTGTGAAAATGAAATTGAATGCGAAAAAGAAGGTCTTTCTAGCCGAGCAAGTAAGTGCTATTCTTCAAAATAAAAATACAGTAAAATATACGGATCCAAGTTGTCCTACAATTTCATGTGTTATTGGAGACCATAAAATTGAACAAGGTTTACTTGATCTTGGTGTTAGTGTGAATTTGCTTCCATATTCGGTTTTTCAGAAACTCAATCTAGGTGAGTTAAAATCGACTTCCATGACTCTTTTGCTTGCTGATAGATCAATCAAAGTACCAAGAGGAGTAGTAGAAGATGTGTTAGTTCAAGTTGATAAATTCATTTATCCAGTGGATTTTATTGTCTTGGACACATAACCAGTGGAAGTATGCAATTCAATTTCTGTTATTTTAAGGCATCCATTTCTGACTACCTCTAATGCTTTGGTTAATTGCAAGAATAGAGTCATGAAGCTATCATTTGGGAACATGACATTGGAACTTAATGTTTTTAATATGTGCAAACAACCACGTGAAGAAGATGATGAAATTGAGGAGGCTAATATGATCGAATCTATTGTGGAAGATCACATCTAAAAAGGGAGTTCTTTTGACCCTTTAAAAACTTGTTTAGTGAATTCGTTAGAATCAAGTATGGAACTAGACCTTGATCTTTCTGATATATGTTCTTCATTGGATTGTGCACAGGTGATGGAAAAAAGCTAAAAACAAAGATTCGAGGAATTAGGTCAAATGAATGAAAGTAAGGAAGAGGAAACTCCCAAGTTAGAACTGAAGCCCTCACCTGAATGATTGAAATATGCATATCTTGGGGAGAATAAGACATATCCGGAGGTAATTTCTTCATCCCTCACAAGCGAGCAACAAGGTAAGTTGATACACCTATTTAAAAGGCATAAAAATGCAATCATATGGACATTAAAAGATATAAAAGGCATTAACCCTTTGATCTATATATAGAGAATACATTTAGAAGAAAATGCCAAACATCACAACAACCTCAAAGAAGATTAAATCCCTATATGGAAGAGGTTATTAGAGCTGAAGTTCTCAAACTATTTGATGTGGGAATTATCGACCCTATTTCTGATAGTAAATGGGTAAGCCCTACACAGGTAGCACCTAAGAAATCTGGCATTACAGTAGTCAAAAATGAAAAGGGTGAATTATTGCCAACTCGAGTCTCATCTAGTTGGAGGATGTGCATTGATTATAGAAAACTAAATGCTGTTACCAGAAAAGACAATTTTCGCTTACCATTTCTTGAACAAATTCTTGAAAGAGTAGCAGGGCACCCTTACTACTGCTTTCTTGATGGATAATCACGCTATTATCAAATTCCTATTGCACTCGAAGACCAAGAAAAGACCACATTCACGTGCCCCTTCGGCACTTTCGCATTTAGGAGAATGCCTTTTGGACTTCGTAATGCCCTAGCCACTTTTCAAAGATGCATGTTAAGCATTTTTAGTGACATAGTTGAGTATTGTTTAGAAGTTTTCAAAGATGATTTAACTGTCTTTGAAAATTCTTTTGAGAATTGTATTGAAAACTTAGAAAAAGTAGTAAAAAGGTGTGTAGAAAAAGGTCTTATTTTGAATTGGGAAAAATGTCATTATATGGTCACTTCAGGAATTGTCTTAGGTCATGTGGTGTCCTCTAAGGAAATTGAAGTGGACAAAGCAAAAGTGGAGTTAATTTCCCATTTGCCTCCACCAAAAACAGTCAAAGAAGTCCGTTCATTCTTAAGGCATCCTAGATTTTATAAGAGGTTTATAAGAAATTTCAGTGCTATATCTAAACCTCTTTGTAACCTCTTAATAAAAGAAACTTCGTTTAAATGGACTCAAGAATGTCAAAATGCCTTTGATAAGTTAATTGAATTTTTAACTATTGACCTAGGTATGGCAACCCAAGAGGGGGGGTGAATTGGGTTTTTATTTATAAAAACAAATTTAGAAAACTTTTCTTGAAAGATCAAAATTATTTAACTCTTTCTTTGAGAATAAAGATGAAGAAGATGAAAATAGAATGCAATCAAGAGAATGGCAATAAAGAACAATCACAAGTGCAAGTAAATGTAAAGAGGATAGGGATAGAGAGAGTGCAAACTCGATGTACGTTGTTCGGCAAACCTTGCCTACGTCCACGGGCTCCTAGCTCCACAAGCTAGGCTTTCCACTAAGTTGTAGAAATCTTTACAACTTGCTTGATGAACAACCTCACCAAGACTTTTTCTTCAACCCTTGATAACACCACACCAAGAGTTCTTCTTGATGAACAACCTCACCAAGGCAACTTCCTTCAACTCTTGATAACACCACACCAAGAGTTCTTCTTGATGAACAACCTCACCAAGGCAACTTCTTTCAACTCTTGATAACACACACCAAGAGTTCTTTTTGATGAATAAATTCACCGAGAAAAGAGTTCTCTCAAGGATAACTTTTATCCTTTACAAGAAGATCTCACTCTCACCACAATACAAGAAAAAAGTAAATTTTTACAACAAAAATACAACTCTCTTCAAAGAATAGATAAAGAATATAAAACTCTCTAGACTTGATATTTCCCTTATTTTTGCTTGATAAAATGCTTCTCTTGCACTTGTTGAATGCATGGGAGAAAGGCTCCTTTTATAGGCAAATGAGATGAACTTAATCAAGTGAAGACACCATCTCCAAATTTTCTGTCCACCATAATAACCATAATTTTGTCTGCCATTTTTGTCAATGTTCTGTTTGAAATTTGAAAATCTACAAAACATAAAAGATCTGTACATTTTAATAAGCCTTCCAACTCATTAAGAATCAAGTCATTTGGATATTTGTAGCTCAAGATATGGCCAAAACACCATTCGGTGCGCATGTGACTTGATTTTTCTTCCTTGTGTCAGTCCACCGAATTGAGTGATAATTTTGTCAGCCTTCCATTTAAAATTTGAATTTCTTCAAAAAGTAAAAGATCTGCATATTTGAATTATCTTCCAAAACATTAAAAATCAAAGCATTTTGATATCTCTATCTCAAGATATGGACAAAACATCATTCAATGCTCATATAAGTTGATTTTTCTTCTTTGTGTCAGTCCACCGAATTGCAGGTCAATTATGTCGGTCTTCTGTTTGAAATTTGAATTTCTTCAAAACATATGAAATGTGCCTCATTAAGTCTCTTTCTAATGCCGTAAAAATCAAGTGATTTTGATTTTTCTAACTCAAGATATGTCCAAAAAAGTATTCAGTGCTCATGTCAGCTGCTTCCATTTGTCTTTCAACTTGTATGATGATTTGGACAACCTTACACTTGAAATTTGAATTTCTTTAAAACATATGAAATGTTATAAATTAAGCAAGCTTTCCAAAGGCTTAAGAATTATATCATTTGGATATCTGTAGAGAAATATATGATCAATTGATTGAACATTGCTCATGTGTCACATTCCTTGAATCAAACCTTGTTCTTAAACTTTGGCGCCTTTAACATGTAGTCTTCTCCTTAGCTTCAACACTTCATTTTTATAAGCCTCTTCTTGATTTTACAATTATTTCAATGATATTACTCTTGCACATTAATAAACATGTTAGTAAATCACAACGAATCAATGTGTATTGTTATCATTAAAATTATCATGTAGCCTTAGGGCTAACATTAACAACTGCTCCAATTATGCAATCTCCCGATTGGTCCTTGCCTTTTGAGTTGATGTGTAATACAAGTGATTATGCCGTTGGTGCTGTCTTAAGATAAAGAAATTATGTGATATACTATGCAAGTGGGACTTTAAATGATGCACAAATGAATTATACAACAACTGAAAAAGAACTACTTGTAGTAGTATTTACACTAGACAAATTTCGATCTTATTTAATTGGTTCTCCAACGATTGTTTACACTTACCATGCAACTGTGAGATATTCAATGTCTAAACAGGATGCAAAATCTAGATTGATACGATGGATCAATGACTATTTTCCTGATGAATTTTTATTGTCCGTTGCTACAGTACCTTCGTTTGCTAACATTGTAAATTTTCTTGCAACAGGTAAAATGCCACCTCATTAGAATGCTCAAGACAAAAGGAAGCTTTTGACCGAGGTGAAAAATTTTTATCAGGATGGCCCATATTTGTTGAAATACTGTCCGGACCAAATAATTAGAAGATGCATACCCGACAATGAGGTAAGTAGTGTCATTAATTTTTGTCATTCTGAAGCATGTGGAGGACATTTTTTATCTAAAAAAAAGCAGCTAAAATCTTGCAATATGGATTTTATTGGCCCACCTTATTTAAAGATGCACATTTATTTTGCAAAACTTGCGAAAATTGTCAAAAATTGGGATGCATTTCAAAACGAAACATGATGCCTTGAAATCCCATTCTTGTTGTTGAAATCTTTGACTGTTGGGGTATTGATTTTATGGGACCTTTTCCACCATCATTTGGTTTTGTGTATATTCTTGCAGTAGACTATGTTTTAAAATGGGTTGAGGCAATTCTATGTCGAAACAAGGATCACAAAACAGTTATCAAATTCTTAGAAGAGAATATCTAGTGTAGATTTGGAATTCCTCGAGCTATTATTAGTGATGGGGGTACACATTTTTGTAACAAACCATTTGAAACTTTAATGAAGAAATATGTTTTAAAATGGGTTGAGGCAATTCCATATCGAAATAAGTACGTTATCTCTCCTTTATCTAGAAACATATTTTGGAATTTAATTTTCTTCACGAATGCTTAGAAATATGCTTAGGAGCACATGCTTAGAACCATGCTTAAGAGCACATGATTAGAATCATGCTAGGAGAACTTATATTTGCTTTGATGTATGCTAGGAAATAGCATAGAATAGGTGAGAATTACTATTTTGCCTTTGGATATCTTATTTGAGCTAGAATAGCTATGATTGAAGTGGATTGCTTGAATTAGGCTAGAAATGCCATGTTTAGGCTAGAATATGCCATGATAACTATGATTAGACTAGAATTGCTATGAATTAATATGAATTATGCTACAATAGCAATAGGCTATAATTTGCCATGATAACTATGATTAGGAATTGCCGTGAATTAATATGAATTATGCTAGAATAGCGATACGCTAGAATGCCATGATAGAATTATCAAATCTAGAATAGAATGCCATGATATTAGATTATGCCTTTGTATTGAATTAACTGATTAATGAATATATGAATGCACCATGAATACACTTTAATTAGAATGATGCCATGAAATGATGGTGGACTCATATTGATGGTGAGGGGGCATCACTAAAGAATGATATATGTATGAATATGCATATAAAGGTTTGATAAACATGTAATAGAGTCACGTATGGTCAAGAATGTTGACCCAGGTATGGCAACCCAAGAGGGGGGGTGAATTGGGTTTTTATTTATCAATACGGAATTAGAAAACTTTTCTTGAAAGATCAAAATTATTTAACCCTTTCTTTGAGAATAAAGGTGAAGAAGATGAAAATAGAATTATCTAAGATGCAATCAAGAATAGCAATAATAGAACAATCACAAGTGCAAGTAAATGTAAAGAGTATAGGGATAGAGAGAGTGCAAACTCAATTTACGTGGTTCGGCAAACCTTGCCTACGTCCACGGGCTCCTAGCTCCACGAGCTAAGCTTTCAACTAAGTTGTAGAAATCTTTACAACTTGCTTGATGAACAACCTCACCAAGACTTTATCTTCCAACTCTTGATAACACCACACCAAGAGTTCTTCTTGATGAACAACCTCACCAAGGCAACTTCCTTCAACCCTTGATAACACCACACCAAGAGTTCTTCTTGATGAACAACCTCACCAAGGCAACTTCCTTCAACCCTTGATAACACCACACCAAGAGTTCTTCTTGATGAACAACCTCACCAAGGCAACTTCCTTCAACTCTTGATAACACACAACAAGAGTTCTCTCAAGGATAACTATTATCCTTTACAATAATATCTCACTCTCACCACAATACAAGAACAAAGATAATTTTTACAACAAAAGTATAACTCTCTTCAAAGAGTAGATAAATAATATAAAAGCTCTCTAGACTTGATATTTCTCTTGCTTTTTGCTTGATAAAATGCTTCTCTTGCACTTGTGAATGCATGGGAGAATGGCTCCTTTTATAGGCAAATGAGATGAACTTAATCAAGTGAAGACACCATCTCCAAATTTTCTGCCCACCATAAAAACCGTAATCTTGTCTGCCATTTTTGTCAATGTTCCGTTTGAAATTTGAAAATCTGCAAAACATAAAAGATTTGTACATTTGAATAAGCTTTCCAACGCATTAAAATCAAGTCATTTGGATATCTGTAGCTCAAGATATGGCCAAAACACCATTCGGTGCTCATGTGACTTGATTTTTCTTTCTTGTGTCAGTCCACCAAATTGAATGATAATTCTGTCAGTCTTCCGTTTGAAATTTGAATTTCTTCAAAACATGAAAGATCTGTATATTTGAATAATCTTTCCAAAACATTAAGAATCAAAGAATTTGGATATCTCTATCTTAAGATATGGCCAAAACACCATTCGGTGCTCATGTGAGTTGATTTTTCTTCTCTGTGTCAGTCCACCGAATTGCATGTCAATTATGTCGGCCTTCCATTTGAAATTTGAATTTCTTCAAAAAATGTGAAATGTGCCCCATTAAGTCATCTTTCTAATGCCATAATAATCAAGTCATTTTGATTTTTCTAGCTCAAGATATGTCTAAAAGAGTATTCAGTGCTCATGTCAGCTGCTTCCATTTGTCTTTCAACTTGCATGATGATTTGGACGATCTTACACTTAAAATTTGAATTTCTTTAAAACATATGAAATGTTATAAATTGAGTAAGCTTTCCAAAGGCTCAAGAATCATGTAATTTGAGCATTTGTAGAGAATATATGACCAATTGATTAAACATTGCTCATGTGTCACATTCCTTGAATCAAACCTTGTACTTAAACTTTGGTGCCTTTAACATTAGTCTTCTCCTTAGCTTCAACACTTCATTTTAATAAGCCTTTCTTGATTTGACAATTATTTCAATGATATTACTCTTTTCACATAAATAAAACATGTTAGTAAATCACAATAATCAATGTGTATTGTTATCATCAAAATTATCATGTAGCCTTAGGGCTAACAATCTCCCCCTTTTTGATGATGACAAACCATTGATTGCTTTCAAATAATATCTAAAATAAGAATGAAAATGAAATCAAGAATAAACAAAAGAGAAGCAAAATAGCAATGTTATAAATACAAGCAATCCCAACCATTTCCTCCCCTTTTGTTATCATCAAAAAGATGTAATCAAATTAATTACTCCCCCTAAATATATTTCCCCTTAACATATGCTACCATTCAAAAATTATCAAAGAAAAATTAAGATATATCCAACATGCCTAATTCTCTTCTAATTATGCAAAATCTATCTTGACTAAGGGGTTTAGTAAATATATCGGCTAATTGTTTTTCGGTGGGAACAAATTCTAAAGAAATATTACCTTTTTGCACATGATCTCTAATAAAATGATGTCTAATCTCTATATGCTTAGTCCTAGAGTGTTGTATGGGATTTTTTGAAATGTTAATGGCACTTGTATTGTCACATTTGATGGGAATATGATCAAATACCACACCATAATCTTTTAAAATTTGTTTCATCCAAAGAGATTGTGCACAACAACTTCCTACTGCAATATACTCGGCTTCCGCGGTTGATAAGGCAACAGAATTTTGTTTTCTACGTACCCATGATACTAATGCCTGTCCTAGAAAATGGCAAGAGCCACTAGTGCTCTTTCTATCAAGAAGGACTTACCAGCAAAGTCCGCCATCGGAATAAACTTAAAATTAGATCAAAAAAATTATCACACTTAAGGATTACCAAAAGGACCTAGATTTTTTATGGTACCAAAGAAATATCTAAATATCCCTCTTTACAGCATTAAAGGTTGAGATTCCTCTTGGAAAGATTGAAATCTAGCACACATTACACAAACTAAACATAAATCTCGGGTCTTACTAGCAGGTTAAAGACAAAAGAGAGCAATCATACCTCGATATTTTGTACCTCAACATCTTTTCCTTTCTCATCTTTGTCAAGCTTGGTTAATGTACCCATAGGTGTGTTATATGTCCTTGAATTATCCCTGCCAAACTTCTTGAGAAGATCTCTTGTGTATTTAGCTTGATTAATGAAGATCCCATCTATTGATTGCTTGATTTGAAGTCCAAGGAAGAAATTTAATTCTCCCAGTAAGCTCATTTCAAATTCTTGTTGCATGCACTTGGAAAATTCCTCACACATAGAAACATTAGTAGCACCAAATATCATCAACATAGATTTGAACAATTAATAAATCATCATTTTTTGTTTTAACAAAAAGAGTAGTATCAACTTTTTCATTCGAAACCAATTATTAATGAGAAATTTGGCTCAATCTATCATACCATGCTCTTGGTGATTGTTTTCAAGCCATTAAATGCCTTTTTGAGTTGAAAACATGGTTTGGAAAATCATGATTTTGAAAACCAAGAGGTTGCTCTACATATACCCTCCATAATGTAACCATTTAAAAATGCACTTTTGACATCCGATTTGGCATAATGCTACAATTTTTATAAACATGGCAAATGCACACAACAGTCTAATTGATTCTAATCTAGCAAACGGTGCAAAGGTTTCCTCATAATCACTACCTTCTTCTTGATTGTATCCTTGAGCAACAAGTCTAGCTTTGTTTCTAATAATGGTGCCATTTTCATCTACTTTATTTCTAAAAAATCCATTTAGTGCCTATAATAGAATGATTTTTAGGTCTAGGGACTAATTCTCAAACTTGATTTCTCTCAAATTGATTCAATTCTTCTTGCATAGCCAAAATCCAACTTTCGTCATTTCGGCCATCTTTAAAAGTTTTTGGTTCAAAATGAGAGGACCAAATGCTAAAAATGATTACAAAAGTTTCTAAAAGAAGAATCTAGATTCTCATAACCTTGTGAGGTTCACCAATATAAGATTTAAGGGTCGAGCTTTTGCATACCTCCAATTCATTTGGTAATCTTGGGAAGAATCATTTACTTCCTCAAGCTTTTCTTATTGAAGTTGTAATTCATCTTGGCTCTTTTCATCAAGCCTTGATTCCTTGATTTGCCTTTCTACCTCAACAATATCATCATCTAACTTCTTTGAAGAAATAACATTAGTTTCATCAAATTCAACATGCATAGATTCTTCAATAGTAAGAGTCTTTTTGTTAAAAACTCTATATGCTTTACTATGTTTGGAGTAGCCCACAAAAATTCCAACATCGGCTTTTGCATCAAATTTTCCAAGGTTATCCTTAGTATTTAAAATAAAACATTTACATCCAAAAACTTTAAAAATCCAAATGTTGGGTTTTCTTCCTTTCCAAAGTTCATAAGGAGTTTTCTTTATTAAAGCTCTAACATGGACTCTATTGATTATAAAGCATGCGGTTTTAACGGCTTCGGCCCAAAAATATTTTGGCAAATTATTTTCTAGTAACATGGTCCTAGCCATTTCTTGGATAGTTCTATTTTTCCTCTCAACAACACCATTTTGTTGTGGAGTTCTAGGTGCGGAAAAATTATGTTCAAAACCATTTTCATCACAAAGATTTTCAAACGCAACATTGTCTACTTCACCACCATGATCACTTCTAAGGGATACAATAGAATGCCCTTTTTGATTTTGGACTCTTTTTGTAAATTTTGAAAAAGCTTGTATGGCCTTATTTTTAGTTTTCAAGAATAACACCCAAGTGAATCTTGAATAATCATCCACAATAACAAAAACATAATACTTTCCACCAAGACTTTGAGTTCTTGATGGTCCAAATAAATCCAAATGAAGTAATTGTAGAGGTTTATTTGTTGAAATAAATTTCTTTTGTTTAAAGAAGTTCTCACTTGTTTTTCAAATTGACAAGCATCACAAATCTTATCCTTTTCAAATTTTATTTTTGGAAGACCATCAACTAAATCATTTTTAGAAATTTTTTGAAATTGTGTCCATGCTAGCATGACCTAACCTTCTATGCCATAACCAAGCATCATCATTAACAATGAAACAATTTTCTACATGATAATTAACATCAATATCAATTGTATAAATATTACCACATCTATTACCAACAAATAATGTCTTATTGTTACTAACATCCTTAATCACACATCTATTAGGCTCAAAAGCAACAAAATATCCCTTATCACACAATTGACTAATACTAATCAAATCATGTTTCAAACCATGAACAAGCAAAACATCTTTAATAATAGGTGAAGAAGGGTTACCAATATCACCATGTCCGATTACCCTTCCTTTGGCATTATCACCGAAGGTCACATATCCTCCTTTTTTCATGATTAATCTTGAGAACTTGGAGGCATCTCCGGTCATATGCCTTGAGCATCCACTATCTAAGTACCACTTGTGTTTGCCATTTTGTCTCTACAATCAACATTCAAGGAGTAACTTTTTGGTACCCAAAAGTTCTTGGGTCCTTGGGGGTTAGTTTTGGTACTTTTTGGAACCCATATTTGTTTCAAATTAGAATTTCTCTTAATATAGCAAGAATGCACTTTGTGTCCTTTTCTTCCACAATAAATACATGAATGATTAGGATTATTCCTAGAAGATGCATGAGCAAAATAATTTTTAAAATACTTTTGATTTTTATGAGTTTTATATCCTAAGCCTCTTTTATCAAAAACACACCTTTGGTTTTGTAACATAGAATTCAAATTTTTTGTGCTTTTTGTAAAACTATCAACAATATTTCTTAAGTCATTATTTTCCTTTTTCAAAATAGCATTTTGTTTCTCCAATTTATCAAAATCCTTTTGTTTTAAAATGTCATTTTCAGTTTTTAAAAAATGTATTTGACTTTCCAAATTTTCAAAATCTTTTTGCTTTAAAATTTCATTTTCATTTTCTAAAGCTTCATTTATTTCCACCAATTCTTCTAATTGAGATAACATGATTTTTGACTTCTTTTTGAAAGCATTGATTTTTGAATTTTGCTTATCAACTTGCACATGTAAATTTTGGAATGCTTCAAGTAATTCATCATATGAAAGTTTAGGATCATAGTTTAGAACACTTACCTCATCTTCACTTAAATCCATGAAGCACATGTTTGCCACTTCGCAATCTTCTTCTTCGGTGGAGCTAGCTTCACTATCATCCCAATTTGTGGCTTTCATTGCTTTGGATTTCTTGTTTTGACTCTTGAAGTAAGGACAATCTATCTTTACATGTCCCGGTTTCTTGCATTCATAGCAAATAACTTGATCATTTTTCTTATCTTGCTTTGAGCTTTGCCCTTTGTACTCCCTTCTAGAATTCTTCTTGAATCCTTGGTTTCTTCTAATCATCCTTTTTAGCTTTCTTGTAATAAATGCAAGATCTTCATCATCTCCTTCATCATCGGACTCATCATCTTCTTTTGTTGAAGATTTGAATGCGATATTTTTCTTTTTCTTGAAATCTTCTTCATTCTCCTTCAAAGTGATTTCATGAGTCATGAAAGAACCCATAAGTTCTTCTAATGGTAGTTTGGTGAGGTCCTTTGCTTCTTGAATTGCCGTCACCTTTGGCTCCAAAGATTTTGGTAGACACCTAAGAATCTTTCTCACCATTTCAACATTAGAATAAGATTTACCAAGAGATTTCAAACTATTAATAATATCCGTAAATCTAGTAAACATTTCAGAAATTGATTCATCCGATTTCATCTTAAAAAGCTCATAACTATGAACTAGCATACTAATTTTGGATTCTTTAACTTGACTAGTTCCTTCATGAGTTACTTCAAGTGTGTGCCATATTTCTTGTGCCGTAGAACAAGTAGATATTCTATTAAACTCATTTCTATCTAGAGCACAATACAACACATTCATAGCTTTAGCATTCAAACTCAATTTCTTTTTATCATCTTCACTAAACTCTTTAGGTTCTTTAAGCATGCATTCCCCATTTTCAATTTTGGTAGGAACAAAAGGTCCTTCCAAAACAATAGACCACAAATCATAATCAAAAGATTTCAAGAAAATACTCATTCTAGTTTTCCAATAAGAGTAATCACTTCCATTAAAAAATGGAGGTCTAGAATAGAAAGCCCCTCAACATATGAAGTTGAATTAAAAGTTGCCATAGCTCAAAATCGATTAAGATTTAAAAAAAATGAGCAACCTTGCTCTGATACCACTTGTTGACCCAGGTATGGCAACCCAAGAGGGGGGGTGAATTGGGTTTTTATTTATCAAAACGGATTTATGAAACTTTTCTTGAAAGATCAAAATTAGTTAAATCTTTCTTTAAGAACAAAGGTGAAGAAGATGAAAATAGAATGCAATCAAGAGAATGGCAATAAAGAACAATCACAAGAGCAAGTAAATATAAAGAGATAGGGATAGAGAGAGTGCAAACTCGATTTACGTGGTTCGGCAAACCTTGCCTACGTCCACGGGCTCCTAGCTCCACGAGCTAAGCTTTCCACTAAGTTGTAGAATTCTTTACAACTTGCTTGATGAACAACCTCACCAAGACTTTTTCTTCAACTCTTGATAACACCACACCAAGAGTTCTTCTTGATGAACAACCTCACCAAGGCAACTTCCTTCAACCCTTGATAACACCACACCAAGAGTTCTTCTTGATGAACAACCTCACCAAGGCAACTTCCTTCAACTCTTGATAACACCACACCAAGAGTTCTTCTTGATGAACAACCTCACCAAGGAAACTTTCTTCAACTCTTGATAACACACAACAAGAGTTCTCTCAAGGATAACTATTATCCTTTACAATAATATCTCACTCTCACCACAATACAAGAACAAAGATAATTTTTACAACAAAAGTATAACTCTCTTCAAAGAGTAGATAAATAATATAAAAGCTCTCTAGACTTGATATTTCTCTTGCTTTTTGCTTGATAAAATGCTTCTCTTGCTCTTATCTTTTTGAATGCATGCATGGGAGAAGGGCTCCTTTTATAGGCAAATAGGATGAACTTAATCAAGTGAAGACACCAACTCCAAATTTTCTGCCCACCATAAAAACTGTAATCTTGTCTTCCCATTTTTGTCAATGTTCTGTTTGAAATTTGAAAATCTGCAAAACATAAAAGATTTGCAAATTTGAATAAGCTTTCCAACGCATTAAGAATCAAGTCATTTGGATATCTGTAGCTCAAGATATGGCCAAAACACCATTCGGTGCTCATGTGACTTGATTTTTCTTTCTTGTGTCAGTCCACCAAATTGAATGATAATTCTGTCAGCCTTCCGTTTGAAATTTGAATTTCTTCAAAACATGAAAGATCTGTATATTTGAATAATATTTCCAAAACATTAAGAATCAAAGCATTTGGATATCTCTATCTTAAGATATGGCCAAAACACCATTTGGTGCTCATGTGAGTTGATTTTTCTTCTTTGTGTCAGTCCACCGAATTGCATGTCAATTATGTCGGCCTTCTGTTTGAAATTTGAATTTTTCAAAAACATATGAAATGTTCCTCATTAAGTCATCTTTCCAATGCCATAAGAATCAAGTCATTTTGATTTTTCTAGCTCAAGATATGTCCAAAGGAGTATTCGGTGCTCATGTCAGCTGCTTCCATTTGTCTTTCAAATTGCATGATGATTTGGACAACCTTGCACTTGAAATTTGAATTTCATTAAAACATATGAAATGTTATAAATTGAGTAAGCTTTCCAAAGGCTCAAGAATCACGTCATTTGGATATTTGTAGAGATATATATGACCAATTGATTGAACATTGCTCATGTGTCACATTCCTTGAGTCAATCCTTGTTCTTAAACTTTGGTGCCTTTAACATGTAGTCTTCTCCTTAGCTTCAACACTTCATTTTAATAAGCCTCTTCTTGATTTTAAAATTATTTCAATGATCTTACTCTTGCACATAAATAAACATGTTAGTAAATCTCAATTAATCAATGTGTATTGTTATCATCAAAATTATCATGTAGCCTTAGGGCTAACAAAGATTTCATAGTAGCTCCCTTGCTTCCTACTGAAACATTGATCGGACTAGCTCATGTCAAGATTGATTTGAGTTAGAGGTTCAGTGGCAGTCTTCTGCTTCTTCAAGTATTTTTCCTTTAACCCTAATTTTTGCCTAAGCTACATTTTCAGGTTTTTGGCTTAATGGATTCTTTTTTTTCCATGCTTTAATTTTTGTTGAAGTCACCCTTTCAAGTTTTCGACTTAGCGAACTTGTCCTAACTTTTGCCTTAGCCGCCCTTTTCGGGTTTTCAACTAAGTAGGATTTTTCTTCTTCTTTTCTTCTTTGCCCTAATTTTTGCCTAAGCTGGCCTTTCAAGTTTTCATCTTAGCGGGCTTGCATTAATTTTTGCCTAATCCGCCTTTTCAGGTTTTTGACTCAGCAGGCTTTTTCATATTTATCTTTTTTAGATTTGGTTACAAAAGAGGCTGTCTATTCTAGCACTGCTTAAGGTGGATATTTCTTGTTATAGCTCTCAACTTCATACGAGAAGCAGACTTGAGAGATGTTTTTCTTGGATCAACTAACTTTGAGTCATTCCGGATACTCAAATTCATTGGCATTGTCCATCGTAGAGACTGGAGCACATGACCATCGAGAAATATATTACATGTGTGCCTTTGGCAGATTTCACCCATAACTTATCCTATGATCCTGCTAGATTATGTCAGCAGTTTGGACTTAAGCAACGAATCGTGGATTCACCAACTGCTTTCAGTCGTGGGAGACTGTGTGCTTGTTATCTAAAGCATGTGAAGGATTCTTGGTCGTATCAGACCATCGAGAGGAATCTATTCCATGATCTTAACTTTGAGACAGATGACCGATCCAAGTATTAGGTGATCTTCTAGGCTTTCATTCTTGATCCTACTATTCAAGTCAAACAGTGTTGTGAACGATATGGGAAGCCTATTTGTAGTCTAGCAAAAAGGTTGAGACGACATTGATAGTTTCATTATTTGTTAAGATGTTAGATGCTTTCCTTTTGTTATCATGCAAAATAATAAGACAATTCAAAGGCATATCGTTTCCAAATAATTGCATTTCATTAAAAGTAAAATCATTTGTTCTTCGAATAGTTTATGTACAATGAGATAACCCTTCTCATTAATCAGCCATTTCTAGTTTTCTGATTAATTATTTTCTCTCTCACACTTTTTTTTTACACATAGTATTTCTTCAGCCTGTCCATGTTAATGAGCTCAGTGAACTCATTCCTTTCCATGTCTGATAGGATGACAGCTTCACCAAACATGACCTTCGTCACAATGAATCGGCCTTCTGAGTTGGGATTGAACTTCTCTCTCAGATCAAACACTACTTGCCTAGCTTGTTTGAGGACCAATTCCCCTTCTTTGAACTTCCTCACCTTTATTCTTTTGATAAAGGCTTGAGCAACCCGTTTTCGATACAACTACATGTGATACATGGCCTTCATTCTTTTTTGATCAATCAAAGCCAACTGTTCACATATATTGTGAATCCATTCTCTTTTAGGAATTTCTGTTTTCATCAAAAACCTCGCTAATTTCATTTCTATCTGGATAGGCAGGACCGCTTTTGGACCATAGTCATGCCTGTAGAACCTCTAGGTGCCGTTCTATAACCTCATAACACAAACAATAGCTTCTTAACCCAATCTTTGTATGTATATATCGTCTTGGCAAACATCTTCTTAATGTTATTATTGGCCACTTCTATTGCTCTATTTGCTTCTGATTGATGTGGAAATTACTTATGATGGCGCATATGGCCTTAGTCTCAGCCTATAAATGAACTCCATTGTCAGTCACGATTTGATACAACACTCTAAACCTGCATATGATGTTCTTTTTAATAAATTTCACCATCTGCTTTGCCCTCAATTTACTGTAGAACTCAGGTTCTATCCATGTAGTGAAGTAGCCAATTGATACCACCATATATCGATACCTATTAGAGGCTGACGGCCTTATCTTGCTTAGAATGCCAATGCCCCATGCAGAAAAGGGCTATAGTGCTGTCATTCCTTGTAGCTCTAAGGGTGGTTAGTGAATCAAATTTCTATTGATCTGGCACTAGTGACACTTCTTCACAAATTGAATACAATCTGTCTCCATGGTTAACCAATAAAAGCCTTACCACATTATTTTCTTTGCAAGCATTAACCCATTCATGTGTGGCCCATATACACCATTATGGATTTCCTCCATGAGTTTTCTAGCTTCTTTCTCATCAACAAATCTTAATTGCATCCCTTCTGGCATTCTCTTGTATATCTCTCCTTGATGATAGGTAAATTATTGCACCAACCTTCATAGTATAGCCCTATCTTTCTCATTGGCCTCATCTAGTAGATTTTTGCTTTCTAAGTATCTCTTCAGGTCATAGGACCGTGGCTTCTTATCTACTTCATTTCCATTACGTGGGGTTACATATAGCAAAAAACCCATGCTTGTGATATCACTATTGGCTTCACTAGTAGCTCTTGAGTACTCACCCAAACTAATGCCAAAAAAAGCAAAAGCATCAGCCATTTAATTCTCGTTTCTAAGAAAATAGTTAAAGGTACACTATTTGAACCTCCCAATCAACCTTCTAATGTGCTTGAGATACCATTTGAGTCTCCCTTCCCTTAGATCCTAATCTTTATTGGCTTAAGAGATTACTAGCTTTGAATCTCCTAACACTTTTATTTCATCAATGCCCATCGTAGCCACGATTTCTAGCCAGCCTAAAGATACAGGCTTCATACTTAGTCATGTTATTAGTGACTCTGAACTCCAACTTCCTAATGAAGGGAATGACTTCCTCAGTTGGTGATAATAGAATAACTCTTATCCCAGTACTGTTTCTATTGATGGCTCTGTCAAAGAACATCCTCCATCCTACTACTAAGATTACCTTTTGATGTTTATCTGGGAAATCTAACTCCCATGGTTCATCATCATCGACCAAATTCATAACCAAGAATTTTGCAACTACTCTTCATTTCAACACCTTCTTGATGACATATTTAATGTCAAATTCTGACAACTAAACTAGCCATCTTGCTATCTTTCCCACCAAGGATAGTACTTTCTAAAGATAATTCATCAGAACCTCCTTCGAGGTAGCCTTAATCTTATAAGACTAAAAATAATGCCTTAACTGCTTCGAGAGCCACACCATGGCTAAACATGTTTGCTCCATATAACTGTATTTCATCTCGTATGGTAGCAACTTCTTGCTAAGATAATAGATGACATGTTCTATGCCATTCTCGTCTTCTTATGCTAGCATAGCACCAATGGCCTCCTCTTCAAGAGCAAAGTAGAAAATCAAATTCTTGCCAGGCTTAGGCGATCTCAAAACAGGTGGATTCTACAAGTACTTCTTAATCTTCTTAAATGCTTTTTAGCACTGATCATTCGACTCCATCAGCTGATCCTTCTTTCAAAGTTTGAAGATCGGTGCACAAACTGTTGTTAATTTGCTAATGAACCGATTGATATATTGGATCTTCTTAAGAAATCCTCGTACTTCTCTTTAGGTCTTGGGCGATGGCATCTCTGTAATCGCCTTAACCTTGTCTAGATCTACTTTTATCCCCTTCTTACCACTTATGAACCCTAACAGCTTCCCTGAGGTGACTCTAAAAACATACTTTTTTGGATTCAACCCTAGCTTATACTTCTTCACTTTTTCTACGAACTCGTCTAAAGCTTCAAAATGATCATCTTGAGTTTCAAATTTCACCATCATGTCATCTACATAAACTTCTATCTCCTTATACATCATGTCATGAAATAGCGTCATCACCGTTTGTTGATAGGTCACCCTTACAGTCTTCAACCCCAATGGCATTACCTTGCAATAGTAGGTTCTCTACTCAGTAATAAAGGTCGTTTTCATCTTATCTTTGTTAGCCATCATTATCTGGTTATACCCAGAAAACCCATTTAGAAAGGAAAACAATATACTACCAGTGACGTTGTCCACTAAAACATCAATGTAAGACAAAGAAAAATCATCATTCAATGATGCCTTATTCAAGTCTCGATAATTAACACACAATCAGACCCTTCCATCCTTCTTAGGTAATGGTACAATTTTGGCTAACCATTCTGAATACTTCACCACTTCTAGAAACTTAACTTCAATCTACTTGCAGACTTCTTCCCTGATTTTCTGAGCCCATTTTGGTCTTAACCTCCTCAGCTTCTGTTAACTGGCTTCATGTGGAGATACATTAGAATCCTATGCTCAGCAATGTTTCTATCTATTCTAGACATGTCATCATAGGACCAAGTGAAGACTTCATCATGTTTCTTTAAAAATTTTTCAAATCTCTCTCTCTCTCTCTCTCTCTCTCTCTCTCTCTCTTTAGTAGTTATATCAAGCACAACACATATGTTCTTGGGTTTTTCAATTGTACCAAAATTAATGTCATTTTGAATGGTATAGATATCAAATATGCTAGTGAAATGCAAATTATCAGGAAAGACATCACACAAGTAAGTAAACTGACTTTTTATTGCATTAAATTTTGAAACATAAACAATGTCCTCTTCTCCAAAGAGGTTAGGACAAATACATCTTCATAATAGACATCTTTGATTCCTTCTTCAATGAAAGCAGCAAGGGTGATAGATGGGTTTCATTGGCAGTGCTTGATTTTGAGGATTTTCCATTCTCTTGGCTCTTTTGGCCTTGCTAGACCTATCATTTTCTTCAAAAGAGTTCATCACTTGCTCCTCGGTCGAACCTGGCCCATGTTCGTCGTTAAAAGAGGTACCCGGTTGAAGTTAGGTAATGGATTACTTCTTGCATTAGGCTCTTCCAACTCTAGATCAAGAATCTGACCCTTGTCTATCAAGTCTTAAATCTCGTGGCAAAGACGAGTGAAATCATCAGTCTTGTGATCGGTCACTTGGTCAAACTCACACTTCTCATGATGCCTCCAATCTTCGGTAATGGACTCGGGAGCTTTCTTGGTGGAAAAGGCTACAAGATCCCTTTGGCTCTTAATCTTGAAAAGATCTTCAACAATGATCTTCCCAAATGACTGAACTTCTTTTATTGAGCAACTGGTTTCATCTCGACATTCTTCATGCTAGACCCACTAGCTTGATGACACTGCCCCTGATTTCTTGTAGGGTAACTATTGTTGCTTCTTTTCTATCTAGCCTCCAAATCTTCTATTGAGATGCCTGAATCATACAAGTCTTCAAATATTTTAATTAGAAAACCCAAAATTCTATCACTGATGAAGGCACTTTAATAGTCAACTACTAGTAGACCACCGATAGGCACTCTAATAGTCAGCTAACTATCTCACAATAGTTGGCCGATTGTGGCCTACCGAACCCTTCAATTTTGCATTTTTTTCAATGAATTCTTCTGACCTTCAGCTATTCAATCACGTGTAACTCTTTGAGTTCAACTTTGATTTGTGATCCATAAAATTCTATGAAAATTAGACATCTGTAGCTTCACAATGGTATATGATTAATTATCAAATTTCTCTTGAATTAATTTTTGTGATTATTTGAAGTCACGAGTCAGTTTTTGAGACTCTTGGCCAGTTTCTTCTTACCTTTCTTCCTTTGGCTTCTAAGGGAATTTTGGTCATTACTATTACTCGACATTTACTTCATTTTATCATCAAGTCTAAAAAATCTAGTGTCTATAGAGAGTCGACCAACTGTCCTACAACCACTAGTCGGTTGTGGCCCACCAATCCCCCTTGTCTTGCATCTTTTTAGTGTAGTCCTCCTTTAACCTTCATCCGTTTGATTGCACGTGACTTTTTGAGTTCAACTCCGATTTGCGATCCATAAAATTCTATGAAAACTAGACATCCGTAGCTTTGTAATAGTATATGGCTTATCAATAGATTCCTCCAAGATTAATTTCTATAATTTTTTAAATTCATGTATCATCTTTTGAAAACCGTTCTTCCTTTTGCTTCCAAGGGCATTTCAATCATTTCTATTACTCAACATTCATCTTCACTTCATCATCGAGCCTAAAAAATCCAATGTCTATAGCTTGCCCCTTACTTTGGAGAAGTTTGCAAGACATAAAAATTAATAAAAGTACTCTTGCTTCATCTTTCCTCCTCTCATCTTGACATCTTCGCCTTCATCTGTATTTTATTAGACTTTTCATCTTCTACTTTCCTCCTTTAATTCCTACAAAAAGGTGTGCCCACTCAGTTAATTTGCCTATTAAAGGGTTGATATTCCCACTCAAGGGCTAATGTATCCACTCAAGGGTTGATGTGCCCATTCAAGGGCTGATGTGCCCACTCAAGGACTGATGTGCCCATTCAAAGGTTGATATGCCCACTTAAGGGCTCAATGTCTCTTTGTGCTTTTCAACATGTCTAAGGCCTCTCTCAAGACCCTTCAGTCTCTCTTGAAGCTTCTAAAGGATGATCACTAAAATCAATTCGAATCTAATAGTCTCTACAATTTGAAGTTCCTTCGTCAAGTGAAACTTGACATTCCTTTCCTTAAGGACTGTACGACCTTCTAGGATTCTCATGATCACATCTTACACTTCAATAGGCAAGAACTTTACCCTCGATATGACGAATTATCTACCATACTCAGTTGTCATTCATCTAATTCTGAAAACATCATTTTACCTGTTGTTAAGACACCGTCGATGTATGATCTTGCCAACTTCTTCAACTTTTTTATTTCTACCATGGGTATTCACACCAGAGGTGATAGAGCGACATTGTTTTCCATCATGCCTTTGCTTGAAATGATGGATAGGATCTTGTCTAATTGGCTTCGCCTTCTTCAGTTCTACCTTTTTGCACAGTTTTTATTAGTCTCACCACACGGTCTTGATGGCCCACATCTTGTGACCATTACTCCTTATATGGGACCTGGTTTCATGGCAATTCCTTTGATGCCTACTGAGATATTAACTGGCCTAGACCGTATCAAGATCGATCCAAGTCATAGGTTCAGCATTAGTCTTCTGCTTCTTCAAGTAATTTTCTTTTAACCCTAATTTTAGCCTACGCCGCCCTTTGGGTTTTTGACTTAACTGGTTCATTTTTTTCTCACGTTTTAATTTTTGCGTAAGTCGCCCTTCCAGATTTACGACTTAGCGAGCTTGCCTTAACTTTTACCTGAGCCGCCCTTTTCAAGTTTTCAAATCAGTAGGCTTTTTTCTTCTCCTTTTTTTCTCTACCCTAACTTTTGCCTAAGTTACCCTTTCAGGTTTTCAATTTAACATGCTTTGCTTAATTTTCGCCTGAGTCGCCTTTTCAGGTTTTTGACTTAGCAGGCTTTTTCTTATTTTTCGTTTTTAGATTTGGTTACAAGAGAGGGTGTCTATTCTAGCACTGCCTTAGGGGTATATTTCCTATTCTAGCCCTCGATTTCATATGAGGAGGAGACTTGACAGACGTTCTTCTTCGATTGACTAGCTTCGAATCATTCTAGATGCTCAGATCCGTTAGCACTATCCATGGTGGAGGTTGGAGCACGTGACAGTCAAGACATACATTACGTGCGTGCCTTTGGCAGGTTTCACCTACAGTTCATTCTATGATCCTGCCAGACTATGTAGGCGGTATAGACTTAAGTAAAGGATCGTGGATTCCTTGAATGCATTTAAACATAGGAGATTGTTTACTAATTATCTAGAACGTGTGAAGGATTCTTTGGCTGCATCAGACTATCTAGAGGAATTTGTTCCATGATCCTGATTTAGAGACAAATCTGGTACAAGGATTAGGTAACCCTTTAGGCTTCCATTCCTGAACCTGCTATTTGAGCCAGACAATGCTGTGAGTGATATGACGAGCCTATTTGTAGTCCACCGATGAGGCAGAGACACATTGATAGTTTCATTGTTAGCTTACATGTTAGATGCTTTCCTTTTATCATCATACAAAATCATAAGACATTTCAAAGGTGTATTTGTTTTCAAACAATTTCATTTCATTGATAAAAGTACAATTGTTTGTTCTTCAAACAATATGTGCACAATAAGACAACTCCTATCATTAATAAGTCATTTCTGTTTTTTTAATTAAATATTTTTCCTGTCACACTCTTTTTTTCTCTTTTTTTTCACATATAGTATTTCTTTAGCCTATCCATATTTATGGGTTTAGTGAACTCATTCCCTTCTATGTTTGATAAGATGATGGCTCCGTCGGACATGGCCTTTGTCATAATGAATGGGCCCTCCCAGTTGGGCTTGAACTTTCTTCTCGAATCAAACACTACTGGCCTAGCTTATTTAAGGATCAATTCCGCTTCTTGGTGCTTTCTTGCCTTTATTATCTTGTTAAAGGCATGAGCAACCCGTTTTTGGTATAGTTGCATAAGATATCTAGCCTTTATTCTTTTCTCATCAATCATGGCCCACTATTCACATTTATTGTAAATCCACTCCCCTTCAAGAATTTATGCTTCCATTAAAACGCTTGCTGATTTCATTTCTATCTCAATTGGTAGGACCGCTTCTGAACCATACACCAACAAGAAAGGCATCATGCTCGTTAAGCTTCTTAGCCCAATCTTTATATGTTTGTATCGTGTTAGCCAACATGTTCCTGATGTTCTTATTGGCTGCTTCTACTGCTTCATTCATTTGTGACCGATATGGAGATGATTTATGGTATTCAATCCCATACTTCTCAAATAAGGTCTTAGTCTCGGCTTGAAAATGAACTCCATTGTCAGTCACAACATGATGTGGCACTCCAACTATGCATATGATGTTCTTCTTAATGAATTTTGCCATTTTCTTTGCCTCCAGTTTACTATAGGACTTGGCTTCTATCAACTTGGTGAAGTAGTCAAACACAACCACCACATATCAATGCCTATTAGAGACTGATAGCCTTATCTCGCCTAAAACGTCAATGCCCCATGCATCAAAGGGCCACGGTATTGGTGACTCCTCATCACAAATTAGACACAATCTTTCTCCATTGTTAGCCAGTAAAAGCCCTGCCTCTTATCTTCTTTATAAGAATTAGCCTATTCATATGTGGCCCACATATACCACTATGGATTTCCTCCATAAGCCTTCTAGCTTTTTTCTTATAAACACATCTCAATTGCATCCTTCCTAGCATTCTCCTATATATCTCTCCTTGATAATAAGTAAATTGTTGAACCAACCCTCGTAGTATAGCCCTATCTTTCTCATTGGCCTCATCTACGAGAATCCTCTCTTTAAGGTATATCTTCAAATCATAGAACCATGGCTTCTCATCTACCTCTACTTCTATTACATGGGGTTCCATATAGCAAGGACCTCATGCTTGTGATATCATTATTGGCCTCTCACCAACAATTCTTGAGTATTAACCCAAACGGATGCCAAAGAAGCTAAAATGTTGACTATTCGACTCTTATTTCTAGAAAGATGGGTAAAGGTACATTGCTTTAACCTCCCAATCAACCTTTTAATGTGCTCAAGATACGATTTGAGTCCTCCTTCCCTTATATCCCAATCTTCATTAGCTTGAGAGATAACTAGCTACGAATCTCCTAACACTTCTATTTCATCAATGCCCATTGCAGTTACGATTTCTAACCTAAAGGTACATGCTTCATACTCAGCCACATTGTTAACAACTCTAAACTCCAGCTTTTTAGTGAAGGGAATGACTTCTTCAGTTGGTGATACTAGAATAACTCCTATTCTAGCATTGTTTTTATTGATAGCTTCATCAAAGAACATTCTCCATCTCACTATGGAGATTACCCCCAGATGGCCATCTAGGAAGTCCAACTCCTAGGTTCATCATCATCGAATGGAGTCATGGCCAGCAATTCTACAGCTATTCTTCCTTTCACCACTTTCTTATTGACTTAATCAATGTCAAATTCTGACAATTAAACTAGCCATCTTGCCAGCTTCCCAACCAAAGATGGTGCTTCATAGAGATACTTCATTATGACAGCCTTAATCTTATAAAACTGAAAGTAGTACCTTAACTTCTTCGAGAGCCATACCATAGCTAAGCTCGTCTTCTCCACATAATTATAATTTGTCTCGTATGGTAGCAACTTCTTGCTAAGATAGTACATGGCATGTTCTATGCCATTCTCATCTTCTTATGCTAGCAAAACACCAATGGTCTCCTCTTCAAGAGCCAAATAAAGAATCAGATTCTTGCCAAGTTTCGACGGTCTCAAAACTAGCGGATTCTACAAGTACTTTTTAATCTTCTTAAATGCTTTTAGCCATTGATCATTCCACATCACTGGCTGATCTTTCTTTATGAGTCTAAAGATTGACGTACAAACTCCATCTCACTATCGAGATTACCCCCAGATGGTCATCTAGGAATTCTAACTCCTATGGTTCATCACCATCGACTGGATTCATGGTTAGGAATTCTGCAACTGTTCTTCCTTTCACCACTTTCTTAGTGACTTACTCAATGTCAAATTCTAACAATTGAACAAGCCATCTTGTCGGCTTCCTAATCAAAGATGGTGCTTTATAGAGATACTTTATTAGGTCTTCCTTCGAGACAGCCTTAATCTTATAAAACTGAAAGTAGTGCCTCAACTTCTTCGAGAGCCATACCATAGCTAAGCTCGTCTTCTCCACATAATTATAATTTGTGTCACATGGTAGCAACTTCTTGCTAAGATAGTAGATAGCATGTTCTATGCCATTCTCATCTTCTTGTGCCAACATAACACCAATGGCCTCCTCTTCAAGAGCCACATAAAGAATCAAATTCTTGTCAGGTTTCGACGGTCTCAAAACTAGCAGATTCTAAAAGTACTTTTTAATTTTCTCAAATTCTTCTAGGCACTGATCATTCCACATCACTGTCTGATCTTTCTTTAGGAGTCTGAAGATTGACGCACAAACTATCGTCAATTAGGCGGTAAACCAACTTATAAATTAGATCTTTCCAAGAAACCCTCAAACTTCTTTTTCGATCTTGGGTGATGGCATCTCCTTAATCACCTTAATTTTGTTGGAATCTACCTCTATCTCCTTCTTGCCAACTATGAATCCCAATAGCTTCCCTGAGATGACTCCAAAAATGCACTTCTTCGGACTCAACCGTAGCTTGTAGTTCTCACCCTTTCTAAAAATATGTCTAATGCTTCAAAATGACCTTCTCGAGTCTTAGCTTTCACCATCATGTCATTTATATATACTTCTATCTCCTTATGCATCATATCATGAAATAGTGTCATCACCATTGGTTTGTAGGTCGCCCTTGCATTCTTTAACTCGAAGGGTACCACTTGTAACAGTAGGTTACCCTCTCTGTAATGAAGACCATTCTCATCTTGTCTTTATTGGCTACCATTATCTGGTTGTAGCTAGAAAACCCATCTACAAAAGAGAACATCACACTGGCGACAGTGCTGTCCACTAACACATCAATATAAGGCAAAGGAAAGTCATCCTTTGATGAGGCCTTGTTCAAGTCTTGGTAATCAACACACATTTGAATCCTTCCATCCTTTTTTGGCACTGGCATAATATTAGCTAACCATTCCAGATACTTTACTGCATCTAGGAACTTGGCTTCGATTTGCTTGGATACTTCTTCATTGATCTTCTAAGCCCATTTCGGTCTCAACCTTCTCAACTTCTGCTCGATCGACTTCATGTTCAGATATGTTAAAATTGTATGCTCAGCAATACTTCTACCGATTCCAAGCATATCATCATAAGAACAAGCGAAGACTTCTCCATGTTTCTTTAGTAATTTTTTAAATCTCTCTCTCTCTTTAAGAGTTGTATCAAGTGCAATACATATGTTCTTAGGTTTTTCAATTGTACCAAGACTAATGTTATGAGTTTGAATAGTATTGATGTCAAATATGCTAGTGAAATGCAAATTGTCATGCACAATTCCATGAGGAAAAACACCACACAAGTAAGCAAACTAATTTTTCATTTGCATCAAATTTTGAAACATAAACAGTGTCCTCTTTGTCAAAGAGGTTAGGAACAAATACATCTTCATAATAGACATCTTGATTCCTTCTTCAATGAAAGTAGCAAGGCCAACAGATGGGTCCATTGGCGATGCATGATCTTGAGGCTTCTCTTTCTTAATCTTCATTCTCTCTATTTTTTCGATCAAGTCATACCCCTTAGAGATTCCGACTTGAAAGATGTCCTTGAAAATCTCAAATCCGAGCTTCAACATTCCCTTGTAAACCTATGGTTCGATAGCTTCTACACACTTCATATCTTAGGCTTCAACAAACTTGATGAACTTTCCTTTTTTAGGCTCAAAGTCTTCTTCTTCATTGAACACGTAACCTAACCCTCTTCTAGTGATTTGGCCCTTGAAATTTGGAAAGGATGGCAGACCACTTCCATTCCTTCCAAGCCCAATTCTTGGCAAATACCATTTTTTCTTCATTATTCTAGCAATGACAGGGCTACTTCATCAATCATAGCTACATGGAAACCTCATATGTATGGTATCTCTCCAACCTTCACACTCAAAGCAACAAGTGCAATAGTTGAGGTAGCATGAATGGTCACAATCTCCCTATCCATATTGAATCGGATCTTCTGATGCAAAGTGAAAGGACCTCCACCAAGCGGATGGAACCATGCTCGGCCCAACAAAGTAGCAAAGGTAATCGGAATGTCAAGGACCGTAAACTCAGTCTTTATTTCAATAGGCTTACTCTTCACTAATGCTTTGAAAATCCTAATGGCACTCCTTTTCGAGTCATCACAAGCCTTGATCACCATCTTACAAGACTCAAGTTCGTCTTTACTAACCCTACACTTGTGTAATATCTTCATAGACACAATATTAATGATGGATCCATCATCCACTATGATGCAAGGAGACATATTCCCACCACTCTCTACAGTGATGAATAATGGCTTGTTATGATTCCTTCATTCAAAAGGTAAATCATTATCGGTGACGGTGATTACAATCTTCTTACTTACCCTCTTGGGTTCTCTTCTCGTTATAGCAGTCAACATCTCATTTGGAGTGGCAACCATTGATATCTCTAACTCTACCAAAGCCTTCTCCACGGCTTCTCTATGCCCTTGGGATGAGATCAACAAGTCCTAAATGCTAGCATTTGCTTAAGTTTTTTTCAACTGCTTAATGACTTGTTCTTCGTCTTCTTTGACTTCTTTCTTGGCAATTTGTTTGCCTTTCTCAATAGTCTTTTCTTTCTCATCTAGTTTTTCCTTCTCCTTCTCATGGTAAAACCTACCACTTGTTGTCACTCCTTGGACATTCTCATTTTCACCCTCATCACCACCATTACCTTCGAGCGAAGGCTGGTTCATGCGGTCAAGCCCATTTTGTAGAGCTTCAATGAGTTGGGCCATTTGTTATTGAAGTGCGGTCATATTGGCTCTTAGTTGGACCATCTCTTGGTTGTTGTTGTTGGGTTCAGCTATTTCAGCAACCAGTTCCTCTTGTCTTGTTAAATGACCACATCATCTAACCTAAGCAATGATGGCTGCAAAACAAAAGTGTCAATGCCATGCATGTATGCATGTATGCATGATATGACATATGCTCATACAAGGGAATAGACGTACTTTCAGCCTTCCAACCTCATCTCTCCCCAACACGTAAGGTAGAGTCTCTTTTCCTAGATTTTTGGCCTCATTCCCAAGTTAGCATCATGGGATGTAGGAATGCAAGATTTTCTCTCCCAATTCTAAAATACAAGTTGATGTTGCATTCTCCATGATTATCATAACATGGCTTCTAAATGTAATGGTAGCCTTAACTCATGGCATATGCCCCCATTTTGTTCTTATGAGTGACTTAAGATATGGCATTCGTTTACGGTTTCATGAGATTTGAGTCGATGTTATTCTAATCATGTGAAATTTACATCCATGGACATGTATTTATTCTAATCATGTGAAATTTACATCCATGGACATGTATTTCAACATAGGTTTTGGACATTTATCCTATTGAAAATTTCTAGATTAGTCCACATGGGCTTGAGTCTTAAAGGTCTAATGGTCTGGACTCATTTGAGCGAGAGATGTTCCCTTGGGCCGATCTCTTTCTATACCAAATCAATGATACGTGCTCAAAGGTGGTGACACTAACATGAGTCATCTAAGGGTTGAATGAAGTCAAAGACTTCTCATGCCAATACCACACAGCTAGTTTAGGTAGTTCATGCTCATTGTGTGCAAAATGTAATGATGCAGGGACTTAAAATAATAGCATAAGGTATTGGAATTTGATATCTCAACTAGAATCAACTTCTCTTATCCCCAGTGGAGTCGCTATTGTGAACGGGTTTTCATCCCACTAGAGCATTTGTTACGATGACGCTATGTCAAAGCCTCTTTCGAGCCTTAAAAGAACAAAAGCAAGCCATGAGCACCTCTGGATAAATGAAGTCGTCACCCAATTATTCAATTGAGAATGAATGGGGGCAATCCAATCCTTCACTTCAAGAAATAAAATACCCTTATCCCTTAATATATGCGTTTGGGAAGTTAGGTACAAGCCATTCGCCTCATCTAGATCAAAATCCAACCTCTACTAGGGTATACCATATAAAAATAGCTTACATTGCTATACAGTCCGCTTCAGTGGTTCGTTTTATGCACACAGTTTCAATTTTATCTTCTTTAAATAATTAAGGTGATTTTTAATCATGACAATTGTATATTTATACAAAGAAAAAGGGAGAAGAATAGAATTATATTTCCTTTCAAACACGGGGGATAGGGGATAGGATTACAACAATTGTTATTCAACAATAAAGTAAATTCTACTTCTAACACTTCATATATCTCATTCATTCATACATATAATTCATTGCATATTCATGCATATTATAAATACAACATAAACACTCAAGTAGATATTTGATAGATAATGAATTCCTCATCACCATATGTGAGTTTATTCAATGCCTATCAAGCCCTTTTTGTGGCATCATTCAAGTCATAGCATAGTCATGTTTTATTCATACATTCATAAATCAATTAATTAAAATTCAAACTAAGCCATAATCTAGAATCATGGCACTTATACCTAGATATAATAATTATATCATGGTGATTTTACCTATTGGTATTCTAGCATTTAATTATAATTCTAAATATGGCAATTCTAGCCTACCACGGCATTTTTGGTTTATTCATAGTAATCATAGTGGACATGGCATTTCTAACCTAAACATGACATTTTTAAACTAATTAATCAATCAATATCAATCATGGCTATTTTAGCCCAGTAGAAGCATTCAAGGGTAAACATGGTAATTCTTACCTATTATATGTTATTTCTTAGTATGTTTCAAAGCAATCATAAATCTTCCTAGCATGATTCTAATCATGTGCTCTTAAGCATGATTCTAAACATGTGCTCTTAAGGATGATTCTAACTATTCACAATGAAATAAAATACCTTTTCATTTTTCTAAATAAGGAAAGGAAAGATGACTTACTTTGACATGCTTATCCACCACGCAAAACAAGCAAGGATTAAAACAATTCATAATAACCCTAATCATGCTGATAAGCATAAAAATAAATCCTAAAAATATTGATTCCAAGCATAAATAAACTTAAGCATGCTTAATTCTAAGCAAGAAAGTAAATAAAAAAGAGGAGGAAAAAGAGAGAATTGCTCTCAAGGCGTACCCTTTTTAGGTTTAGAGGAGGAAAACGCCTAGAAAAATATTAGACTAAAGACTCCATGAAGTCTCAAGTGTGTCTTTAGAAGGAAAAATAGATGATTTTAATATGTGTTGAAAAGTGAGGAGAATTGGGGTTTATATAGTTAAGGATTGAAATTGAAAAAGGAAGGAGAAAATAAAAAAGGAAGGATCCAACTGAAATCTTCCAAGAATACATGAAGAACAGCCGGTCGGCTGTGTAAAGACCATCGACAGTTGACCAACTATGGGTAGACCATCGATCGGTGGTAGGAACCGTCAGCAGGTTGTGGCCCAGCCTTATTTTGCATCTTTCTAGTGCAGTCCTTCTTCGACCTTCGTCTATTCGATCATGCATAACTTATTGAGTTCAACTCCGATTTGTGATCACTAAAATTCTATGAAAACTAGACATCCGTAGCTTTATAACTTATATGATTCATCAATAGATTCCTCGTAGATTAATTTCTGTGATTTTTTGAAGTCATGCGTCAGCTTTCAAAAACCTTTCATTTTGCTTCCAAGGGCATTGTGGGCATTTTCATTGCTCGAAATTCATCTTCACTTCATCATCGAGCCTCGAAAATCTAGCGTCTACAGGGCCATAAGAAGAAATATCCCTCTAAGTAGTGTTAGAATAGACAGTCCCTCTTGTTACCAAGTCTCTCTTGTTAGAATAGACAGTCTCTCTTGTTACCAAGTCGAAAACCTGAAATGCGGTTTAGGCAAAAATTAAGGCTAGCCTACTAAGTTGAAAACCCAAAAAGGCAATTTAGGCAAGAGTTAGGTGACACATCCAAAAAGGATTATCTACCAAGTACAGGAGTGCCGAAGTAATAAACCCACTGAGATCGGGGTCGATCCACGAGGAAGGGGATTTAGCGATACAAACTATAAAGTAAGCAAATATGATATGAATGATTGAAATGAATAACAAGATAATATTAACAAATAAAAGTTAAGATGGTAGGCGGTACTACCGACCATTCAAATGTAAAACAAAAACAAAATGTGAAAAAATAATCCATGGAAATAGGAGGTAAAACCTACCATAGCAAATAAAAGAACAATTTCATAAGTAATAAATAAGAATAATTAAAGTACAAAAGTAAGATAAATTAATATGATAATAATGAAGGCTAAGGTTAGAGGATTTGCCCTTGATATGTCAAATAAGGATGCATAACCTAATTATAACTCAATTGGAATCCATAAATCAAGGAGGTTCCAATCGGAAGATATGTCATTTAAGTCCATTTTAGTTATATAAATTATATTTGTTTCATTACCAATATTTATACCACTTCTTGTAAATGGGTCAAGCATCCAATGTGTCAATCACCATATGTCTACAACAAATCAAGATTCCTAACTAAACTTGTATCATTAAGGAAGAACCACACGACATCTAGAAAGGATCCAAGCATTTGATGTGCTAAGGATTGTCTACAATGGATCAAGACCGCCACTTTACAAGTGGTGCCAAGATTGATTAAGAAAATAAATATAAATCATATAAAATAATCAACACAAGATTATGATTATTAAGCACATGTCAAGGGTTAAAAAATACTTATTCCCATATCAAGGGTTTCACCCTTTCACGTTAGCAAAAGATAATTTAGCAAAACATTATAAAAGAAAGAAAACAAATCGCAAGAAAAAGAAGATTTATTAATAACATTAAGACCTTTTTTTTTTGTAACCGAAGGCCAGCTTACGCGCACCACAACTAATCCTTGGGGGAGACTAGCATAACCATAACCCACTGTCATGATCTCTCACTTACCTTATGGGAAAAGGCCATTGTAAAGAGTCGAACCCAAGATTTCACCGTTGGCCTTACCAACTCCCTCCTGGGCCGTCCTTACCACTTGAACTAACCCATTGTGAGTAATAACATTAAGACATAAGAGAGAAAAACACAATAATAAGAGATCCCAACCAAGGCCAAGATGCCCTAATGGGTCACAAGGCACCACTATTTATAGATATATTCAGGAGCAAACTTGTCAAATTACAAAGGGACAATTGTCAAATATCTTGTTGACAATTGGGATCATCATGTGCACCGACTTTTACCACCGATTTTGGCATCGAATTATTTAGAATTTTGATCACATGTCTTCATTAAAGTTGTAGATATTTCTCTTAACTTTCTAGAACATCTTGATTCATACAATTTGGACACGTATATCAAGAGATATGGTCAAAATACTAAGCGATGGTTAGGTCGGGTTGAAATTACAGATGGGTTCACTTCAAGCCCATTTTTGGTCCCTAAGAGCCCGAATTTGATGATGCTTGTGAAATACAATCTTGTAGATAATTTAATAAGATTTCCAAAAAATCAAGATTTGCACCATTCTAATCTATAAATAGAAAGTTGTACCTATTTTACTGAACCTATAACAAAAACTGAAATTAAGATAAAGTTAATTCAAAAGATACAAAGACCACAAATATGCTTAAGTTGAGGAATTTAATGACACTATTAATACAATATGATGAATTAAGCTCTTATTAAACATATATATTTAAATGTTCATCACACCCCCCAACTAGCTTATTACTATTCCCTAGCAATTAAAGTGTTATTATTTAGAAGTGGTTTATAGAATTTGACATCTAAGGTAGTCATTATTGCACTCTCTTTGATTTTATCCAAATAAACAAACTCTCAACAGATTTTTTTCTTTTTTTTTAAATGACTCATGTACCATTCAGTCAATAGATTAACAAATCTTCTTTTTGTGCTCAGTCGACACATGACTATAGGGCTTATTAGAAAGAAGCCATATTGGTTCTAATATTTGTTAAGGCTAAAAACCTTAGACATGGGATATTCATTCATCATTATATATATATAAATATAAATATATATATATATATATATATATATACATACATACATACATACATACATACATATATATATATACATACGTACATACATATATATACATACATATATAGATATACATACATACATATATATACATACATACATACATACATACATATACATACATACATACATATATATATATACATATATATATACATACATACATATATATATATACATATATGTATGTATATATGTATTCTTTCTCTTCTTTTTTTTTTTTTTTGAAGAATGCATCTTTAACCCATGTAGTGAGCCTTAGGCTAATGACTCTCAGACCAGTTGGCCTTAGGGCATTAGGTGTTAAGACACCCCTACGAGCTTAATGACTCGAATTCACGATACTTTATTTTTGCTTAGAAATTTGTGGATAGTGCAATGTTCAATCCCATTAAGCTTTCTTCTTAATCCATGTAACGAGCTTTAGGCCAATAACTCCCAAACCAGTTGGTCTTAGGGTATTAGGTTTTGAGGCACCCCTCGAGCTTAATTGCTTAAATTAAGGAGGCTACGGGACCAAACTTATCCACGATTGCCTTTCTTTTTGCTTTTTTTTTGTTTTCACTTTTTTTTACTTTCCCCTTCATTTTGTTATTATCCTAAACAAAACAAAAAAAAAACTCAAATATTGCAATATTTCATTTCGTAACCCACAATCATGCATCAAAGTATGTGTGTGTGTGTGAAGAAAGGTTCATGAATACTTGCTTAACGTGTACATGAGCACACAGTTTATTAAATGATAAGGTTGTTATAGTTCATAGATTTGAATAATTCAAAGTTAAATGAATAAGACCTCTTTGTTATAAAATTAAAAGAAATATCAAAACTAAAAAATATCAAGTTAGCTAAAATGAGTCTTCAAAAATACAAAATCAAAACAAAATAACAAATTGGTTAAAGTGTGTTTCAAGGGTTCAAACTGGCCCTCTTTACTCGGTCATTCCTGATCCAAAATGTGTCTCAAGAGGATTTAAACTCCTTACACTGCACTCTAAAACCAATTACTAACTCGCTTTTTTTTTATGCAAGAAAAAGAATATTTAAGACACACTTATGTCTACTATCCTTCCCCCCAACCAAATGAAACATTGACCTCAATGTTTAAATGTAGAGAGATAAAGTATCGGAGACATTACCTGAAGCTTATGTTATTTAAGAGAGACAACCTGAAAGACTCATAAAACAAAATGCTACAAATAAAATGAAAGATAAGAAAAATTACAAAAGAAGATTCAGATCCAATTTGCATTTTTTGTTTTGTCCCCCGACCAATTAATTTGAGTTATAGCTGGGTTAGGTTCATACTCGACTACTCGTAATTTGTCAAGTAATTTACTATCAGAAGTGGCAAAAACAAGGATCTGTCTCACCGAATGAGGGATAAAATTTTGTTCTATAGCTGCATCAACAAAACGTATCAAAGGATCAAAGAAATTTTTAACATTCAACAAACCTATAGGTTTTTTATGGAGATTCAATTGGGCCCAAGAGGAAATTTTGAAAAATTCCTTCGAGAGTACCAAAGCCACCTGGTAAAGCAATAAAAGCATCTGAATTGATAAGCATGTATGCTATGCGTTCATGCATAGAGGAGACCTGTAACTCCTTCCCAACCGTTTTTCCAATGATGCTTTCTACAGCCAAAGCTTTAGGAATAACACCTAAAACTTGACTGCCTCCTACGAGTGTAGTTGTTGACACACAACCCATTAGCCCGAGGCTACCTCCCCCACAAAACCCATGAATCTTTCTTTCAGCTAATAGCCTACCAAGATAATTTGCTACTACTATAAACTCTTCACTTTTTTCAGGTCGAGATCCATATAATACACATATCTTTTGGATTCGATGTTTTGAAGTTTCCTTCATGTCTATGCAACTCTCTAACTATATATGTGAAGTGAAGAAAAAGAGATGTCATATTTATGGAGTGCAAAAATGTATTCTAATGATGACATCTATATAGGTAGCTCAGCTGTTTGTTGAAAAAGTTTGATAATAAGGCACAAAAATTAAAAAAATGACGGAAATAAGACACCATAAATGCATAAGTCAATCGAAAGATATAGATATAAATACAAAAATGATAGTTGTAAGGCATTAAAATTCAAAAATGATAGCACACATGCATAAGTACAGGTAGTTATGACTACGGCTCACATCTTCCTCTGGTTTTACGTCCAAAAATGGTTTAAACACCTTCTATGAGTTAGGCATATGCTTCCCATCCAGTTTTCTTATAAACTGATAAACAGGATCGTTTTGAGTCAGATTCCCGAGACTATAACATTCCTACTCGTATTAAAATTGTGTCCATAATTTCAAAAGTTCACGCTGCACAATTCTATGAGAATGCATCTCAAGAGTCAATTGGATATTATCCAAAGACTCCCTACTCAGTCCATTCTTGATGAATTGTAGCTTATCCTCTCGATTATTAGATAAATATCCTAAGGAGCGACAACGCTAGTTACAAGTCCATCTTGCACATCTGTGAAAAACTTGTAACCTTTTCGCTCTTCGCTTTTTGGCGTAAGAGCTTTTTGTGGGAAACAAGATTATCTGAAAACTCATAAGAAAATTGAACCTTGGCTTCAATTAACCATCTTAAATCAGCAGGAATACCCTTACGCATCAACATCCTTAGTCTTTCTGCGCGAGATTTGTAAATTTTAAGCAAATCATTTTAAGGAAGAAAGAAAAAACGTTTGTGCAGACTTGAGAAATGGTATCCATGTAAAGGAAATGAGAGAGAAGAATAGAAAATGAATGCAAGGTGAGTAACAGTTTTTAGGAAACTTAAAAACCAACTTTAAAAGTCACGGAGTACCGTATCCACCACTTGACCAGAAAAAATCAATCCTTAAATAGGATCGATTAAAGCGAATGACTCTTCATTTTGATCAAAATTTTCAAAGAATGGTTTTAACCGTTATCCATTAACTTTGAAAATATTACCATTCTTTGGGTTCTTAATTTCAACGACTCCATGAGGGAAAACATTTGTAATAATGAAAGGCCCAGTCCAATGAGATCGAAGTTTACCAAGAAACAAATGCAATCTTGAATCATATAAAATAACTTTTTGTGAAGCTTCAAAAGATTTTCTAACAATGAATTTGTCATGAAAAACCTTCATTTTTTCTTTGTAGATCTTAGAATTTTCATAAGCCTCATTCCTGATTTCATCAAGTTCACTCAGTTGGAGTTTACGTAACTTGCAAGCATCATCCAAATTTGTGTTAAATGTTTTAATGGCCCAATAAGCTTTATGCTCAATTTGCTCAGGCAAGTGACAAGGTTTTTCACAAACTAATCTATAAGGAGACATTCTCAATGAAGTTTTAAAAACGGTTCGGTAAGCCCAAAGTGCATCATTAAGTCTTAAAGACCAATCTTTATGGTTTGGTTTAACCGTTTTTTCTAAGATCTGTTTTATCTCCCTATTAGCTAATTCAACTTGTCTACTTGTTTGCGGGTGATAAGGTGTAAAAACTTTATGGGTTATTCCACAATTCTTCATTAGAGTTTCAAATGATTTGTTACAAAAATGTGCACCCTCATCACTAGTAATGGCTCGAGGAATTCCAAATCTACACAAGATATTCTCCTTTAAGAATTTGATAACTGTTTTGTGATCATTGTTTCGACATGGAATTGCCTCAACCCATTTTGAAACATAGTCTACTACAACAAAAATGTACATAAAACCAAATGAATGTGGAAAAGGTACCATAAAATCAATACCCCAACAGTCAAAGATTTCAACAACAAGGATGAGATTCAAAGGCATCATGTTTCGTTTTGATATGGATTCCAATTTTTGACAATTTTCACAAGTTTTACAAAATGCACGTGCATCCTTAAATAAGGTGGGCCAATAAAATCCACATTGCAAGATTTTAGCAGCTGTTTTTTTAAATAAAAAATGTCCTCTATATGATTCAGAATGACAAAAATTAATAACACTACTTACCTCATTGTCGGGTATGCATCTTCTAATTATTTGGTCCAGAAAATATTTGAACAGATATGGGTCATCCTAATAAAAATTTTTCACCTCAGTCAAAAACTTCCTTTTATCTTGAGCATTCCAATGAGGTGGCATTTCTCCTGTTGCAAGGAAATTTAAAATGTTAGCAAACCAAGGTACTGCAGCAACAGAGAATAAAAATTCATCAGGAAAAGAGTCATTGATAGGTGAAGTTTCAATTAATGTCTCTATCGTTAATCTTAACAGATGATCTACAACGACATTTTTGGCTTATTTCTCAACCTTTATTGTGATGTTGAATTCGTGGAGCAATAAGATCCACCGTATCAATCTAGGTTTTGCATCCTGTTTAGACATTCAATACTTCACAACTGCATGATCAGTGTAAACAATCGTTGGAGAACCAATTAAATAAAATCGAAATTTGTCCAATGCAAATACTACTTCAAGTAGTTCTTTTTCAGTTGTTGTGCATCATTTAAAGTCCTAATTGCATAGTATATCACATATGGCTTACCTTCTTTTCTTTGCCCTAAGACAGTACCAACGGCATAGTCACTTGCATCACACATCAATTTAAAAGGCAAGGACCAATCAGGAGATTGCATAATTGGAGCAGTTGTTAAAAGTCCAATTAACTTATCAAAAGCATTTTGACATTTTTGAGTCCATTCAAAAGAAGTTTCTTTTATTAATAGATTACAAAGAGGTTTAAATATAGCACTGAAATTTCTTATGAACCTCCTATAAAATCCAGCATGCCCTAAGAATGATTGGACCTCTTTAACTGTTTTTGGTGGAGGCAAATGGGAAATTAATTCTACTTTTGCTTTGTCCACTTCAATTCCCTTAGAAGACACTACATGACCTAAGACAATTCCCGAAGTGACCATATAATGTCATTTTTTTCAATCCAAAATGAGACCTTTTTCTACACACCTTTTTAGGACTTTTGCAAGTTTTCAAGACAATTCTCAAAAGAATTTTCAAAAACAGTTAAATCATCCATGAAAACGTCTAAACAATGTTTAACCACGTCACTGAAAATGCTTAACATGCATCTTTGAAAAGTGGTTGGGGCATTACAAAGTCCAAAAGGCATTCTCATAAATGCAAAAGTGCCGAAGGGGCACGTGTGTGGTATTTTGTCTTCAAGTGCAATGGAAATTTGATAATAGCATGGTATCCACTTGAAAGTAGTAGTAGGAGTGCCCTGCCACTCTTTCTAGAATTTTGTCAAGGAATGGTAAAGAAAAATAGTCTTTTCTGGTGATAGCATTTAATTTTCTATAATCAATGCACATCCTCCAACTAGATGAGACACAACTTGGTAATGATTTACCCTTTTCATTTTTGACTACTGTAATGCCAGATTTCTTAGGTATTACTTGTGTAGGGCTTACCCACTTACTATCAGAAAAGGGTAGATAATTCCCAGATCAAGTAGTTTGAGAATTTCAGCCCTAATGACATCTTTCATGTGGGGATTTAATCTCATTTGAGATCATTAGAATGTTTTGGCATTTTCTTCTAAATGTATTCTATGTGTACAAATCAAAGGGTTAATGCCTTTTATGTCTTTTAAAGTCCACCCGATTGCATTTTGATACCTTTTAAGCACTTCTATCAACTTACCTTGTTGCTTGCTTGTGAGGGATGAAGAAATTACCACCAGATATGTCTGATTCTCCCTAAGATATGCGTATTTTAGTCCTTCAGGTAAGGGCTTTCGCTCTAACTTGGGAGCTTCCTCTTCCTTGCTTTCATTCATTTGTCCCAATTCTTCAAATCCTGGTTTCGAGCCTTTTTTCGTCACCTGTGTACAATCTAGTAAAGAACTTATATCAAAAAGATCAGGCTCTAGTTCCATACTTGATTATAATGAATTGACTAAACAAGTTTCCAAAGGGTGAGAAGAAATCCCTTTTTGGATGTGGTCTTTCACAATAGTTTCAATAATATTAGCCTCCTCAATTTCATCATCTTCTTCATGTGGTTGTTTGCACATATTAAAAACGTTAAGTTCCAATGTCATGTTCCTGAATGATAGCTTCATGACTCCATTCCTATAATTAATCAAAGCATTAGAGGTAGCTAGAAATAGACACCCTAAAATAATAGGAATTGAATTGCATACTTCCACTGGTTGTATGTCCAAGACGATAAAATCAACTGGATAAATGAATTTATCGACTTTAACTAACACATTTTCTACTGCTTCTTTTGGCACTTTAATTGATCTATCAGCAAGCAAAAGAGTCACAGAAGTCGATTTTAACTCACCTACATTGAGTTTCTAAAAAACTGATTATGGAAGCAAATTTACACTAGCATCAAGATCAAGTAAAGCTTGTTATTTTATGGTCTCCAATAACACATGAAATTGTAGGACAACTTGGATCCTTATATTTCACTGTATTATTATGTTGAAGAATAGCACTTACTTGCTCGGCTAGAAAGACCTTCTTTTTCACATTCAATTTTCTTTTCACAGTGCACAAATCTTTCAAAAATTTTGCATAAGAAGGTACCTGTTTGATCACATCTAGCAAGGGAATGTTGACCTTCACTTGTTTGAAAATTTCAAAAATTTCAGAATTGTGAGTTGGTTTCTTTTTTGCAGTTAATGTTTGAGGAAATGGAGGCACAGGTGAGGATTTGATTCCTTCTTCGCTTGGCGTTGGTTTGGTAACCTCTTCCTTATCCTTATAGATGGATTCATCTTCTTTCTCATAAGGATTAGGAATGTGTTTTTCTACAACCTTACCATTGCGAAGGGTCATGACTGATTTAGATTGGTCTACATAATGGCCATTTGAACTCCCCGCATTTGATTTGGATTGGTCTTTAGGATTTTGTAATGTTTGAGAAAGAAATTTTCTTTTTTCTTCGATGCTAAATGTGGATGCAAATTTTGCAAGAGTGTCTGACAAATTTGCTAATGTTTTAGAAGTTTGACTATTGAAAGTCTCTTGCTTTGTAATGAATGAATGCAATGTCTCTTCAAGGTCATTCATAAAAGGAGGAGCATATGCATGATCATGAGAATTTTGAAAATTTTGTCATGTTTGAAAAGGGACTTATGAAGATTGTACATGATTGTCATTTTTCAACTAAATTTTGGATGATTTCTCCAACTGGGATTGTAGGTTTGTGAATATGGATTATAATTTGGCCTTTTGAAAGTGTTCAAGGTATTGGCTTGTTCATGGAGAGATTCTGTAAAGGTAGGCAAAGTTGGGCACTCATCAGTGGGATGGTCATTATCATTACAAATGTGACAGACAATTTCTTGTATAGAATTCAATTGACCACTCTTTTTCATTTCTAAAGCCTCGACTTTTCTAGCTAGGGATGCATATTTGGCTTGAAGGTCATGGTCTTCCCTAAGGTTGGAAATGCCTCTATTGGATGTCGAGGTTGGGGCTTTGCTTGATGCCTCATAGGTGCCAACAGTGTCCCAATTTTGGGCTTTGTCTGCTAATGAATCTAGGTAGTCAATTGCTTCATTAGGGTCTTTATCTCCAAATTCTCCATTACACATTAGCTTCAATAGTCACATATCTTGAGGTGTTAACCCTTCATAGAAGTGTGCAACTATTCTCCAAGTTTCAAAACCATGGTGAGGACAAGTATTAGGTAATTCTTTATACCTATCCCAACATTGGTAAACGATTTCTCCTTGTTTTTGAGTGAAAGTGGTGATTTGTCTTTCAAGAGAATTTGTTCTATGGGTAGGAAAAAAAATTTTAAAAAATTGTTGTTTCATCTCATCCCATGAACTGATGGAATTTGACTTCAAATTTTGTAGCCATGTTCTAGCTTTTTCTTTAAAGAAAAAGAAAAAAGCTTTAATCTAATGGTGTTTATGCTACAATTTGAGTCACTGTAGGAGTTACACACCTCTTCAAAGATTTTTAAGTGTGAATATGGGTTCTCCATATCAAGGCCATGAAAGGTGGGTATCGAAAAAAACTCGGTTTGAAATTGAAATTGATTGCATCAGGAGGAGGAACTACACAAGATGGTGGATAGTCCTTACCGGCTTTATGTAATCTCTGAGGGTTCTTGGTTGATTCTGGTCATTTTGCTAGGAACGATTGTCCACTTAATCCGTGAACCTTTCCATTTGATTGTCAGACATTTTTTCTAAGGAAGATGATGTTTTTCTAACAAGTCTACTACTATATGTGCGTGACCAAATTTTCATGCAAATTTAAAAGAGAAAAGAAAAGAAAAGATGGATCACACGACAAAGAAAAAATTAATATCTAAAATGAGAAAAGAGAATACTTACAATTTTGCACACCAAATTTTACCTTCGCCGGCAATGGCGCCAAAAACTTGACACATCCAAAAAGGATCCCACGTATAAGAGTGTCAAAGTAATAAACCCGGTGAGACTGAAGTCGATCCACGAGGAAGGGGATTTAGCGGTACAAACTATAAAGTAAGCAAATATGATATGAATGATTAAAATGAATGACAAGATAATATCAACAAATAAAAGTTAAGATGGTAGGCGGTACTACCGACTATTCAAATATAAAACAAAAACAAAAGGTAGTAAAACCATCTATGAAAATATGAGGTAAAATCTACCATAGCAAATAAAAGAACAATTTCATAAGTAATAAAAAAAGAATAACTAAAGTACAAAAGTAAGATAAATTAATATAATAACAATGAAGGCTAAGGTTAGAGGATCCGCCCTTGATATGTCAAATAATGATGCATAACCCAATTATAACTCAATTGGAATCCATACATTAAGGAGGTTCCAATCAGAAGATATGTCATTTAAGCCCATTTTAGTTATATGAATTATATTTGTTTCATTACCAATATTTATACCACTTCTTGTAAATGGGTTCAAGCATCCAATGTACCAATCACCATATGTCTGCAACAAATCAAGCTTCCTAACTAGACTTGTGTTGGTAAGGAAGAACTATACGACATTTAGAAAATATCCAAGCATTTGATGTGTCAAAGATTGTCTACAATGGATCAAGACCTCCACTTTACGAGTGGTGCCAAGATTGATTAAGAAAATAAATATAAATCACATAAAATAAACAGCATAAGATTATGATTATTAAGCATATGTCAAGGATTAGAAAAACCTTATTCTCATATCAAGGGTTTCACCCTTTCACCTTAGCTAACGATAATTTAGCAAAATATTATAAAAGAAAGAAAACAAATTACAAGAAAAAGAAGATTTATTAATAACATTAAGACACAAGAAAGAAAAACACAATAACAAGAGATCCTAGCCAAGGCCAAGGTGCCCTAATAGGTCACAAGGCACCTCTATTTATAGATACATTCAGGGGCAAACTTGTCAAATTACAAAGGGACAATTGCCAAATATCTTGTTGACAATTGGGATCATCATGTGCATTGAATTTGACCACCGATTTCGGTGGTGAATTATTTAGAATTTTGATCACATGTCTACATGAAAGTTGTATATATTTCTTTCAGCTTTCTAGAACATCTTGATTAATACAATTTGGATATGTATATCAAGAGATATTGTCAACTAAGCCATGGTCAAGCTGGATTGAAACTACAGATAGGTTCACTTGAAGCCCATTTTTGATCCATTAAGAGCCCGAATTTGATTATGCTTGTGAAATACAATCTTGTAGATAATTTAATCAGCTTTCCAACAAATCAATATTTGCACTATTCTGATTTATAAATAGAAAGTTATGCCCATTTTATCAGACCTATAATAAAAATTAAAATTCAGATAAAGCTAATTCAAAAGATACAAAGACTACAAATATGTTTAAGTTGAGAAATTTAATGACACTATTAATATAATATGATGAATTAAGCTCTTATTAAATATACATATTTAAGTGTTCATCATTAAGGTAGAGAAAAAAAGAAGAATAAAAAGCCCATTGAGTTAAAAACCCAAAAAGGCGGCTCACACAAAAGTTAAGGCAAACTCGTTAAGTCAAAAACCCAAAATGGCAACTTAGACAAAAATTAGAGCATGAAAAAAAGAAAGAAAAAGAAAAATGAACTCGCTGAGTTGAAAAACCAAAAAGGAGGGCTCAGCCAAAAGTTAGGGCAAGCTCGCTAAATTGAAAACCTGAAAGGGCGGCTTTGACAAAAATTAAAGCATGAAAAGGAAAAGAAAAAGGAAATGAACCTGCTAAGCTAAAAACCCAAAAGGTTGACTAAAGCAAAAATTAGGGTTAAAAAGAAAGTACTTGAAGAAGCAAAAGACTACCACCAAATCTTTGACTTGGATTAATCCTGATGTGGTCGAACCTGATAAATGTTTCAACTAGAATGAAAGGAACTACCGTGAAACCAGGAACCATCTGAGGAATGATGATCACAAGATATGGGTCACTAAGACTATCTAGTGAAACTGTAGAAACTGTGCAAGAAGACTAAATTGAAAAAGGCAAAGCCAACCGGACAAGGTCTTATCCATAATCTGAAGCAAAGGCATGATAGAAGACAAGGTCACTCTGCCATCTTTGGTGTGAATACCTATGGTAGAAATTCGAAAGTTGAAGAAATCAATAAGTTCGGACATCAAAGATGTCTCAACAGTGTGCAGAATAATGCTCTCAGAACTAGATGAATGAGAACCCAGTACGGCAAAGAATTCCTCATATGGGAACAAAGCTCTTGTCGTTGAAGCGGAAGACATGGTCACAAGAATCCCAAAAGGTCGTGCAATCCTTGAGAAGCAGAATGTCGAGCTTTACATGTCGAAGAAATTTTAAATTGTAGAGACTGTTGAATTCAAGCCACCTCCAATCATCATCCTTTAGAAGCCTCAAGAGAAGTTGAAGGGTCTTGAAAGAGGCCTTAGACATGTTTTAAAGTGCGAAGCGACATTAAGAAACGTGAAAGAAAACTCAAGAAATAACGGAGGAAGTATTGAAAGGTGTGAAAAGAAGTGCAGAGGAGCAATGCTTAAATAGTGCAAGAAGAAGATAGAAAAAAGCAAGAGAAGGAAGGACCACCGACAAGTATTGGAAAGACTGTCGGCCGATGGTGGTAGGACAGCCAGCCGAAGGTGGTCAAGGCAAAAGGCCCTTCGATGTTTCCTTTCATGCGTTTTCGACTTCTAATTCGCGTACTGATGAGCAATTTCAAGCGCATGACATCTAGATTTTATAATTTTGTTCAGAGTTGAATAAATTATAATGTATATACATATTTGAATAAATTTGAATATAAATTGATCAAAATACACACAGTTTAAGAAGCAGTGTACAAAACTAAAGATAGAAGAATTTTCATTGAGTCTATGAAGTTTGTTCATACAACCGATTACTTTGATTGTACATCATGGAAGTTGAAACATAGAAGTTCAAACATGGAAACTAAATGAATAATGCAAAAAGAAATCAACATGAAAGAGAAAGTTGATGACGACAGTCCTCACTCATCATCACCATTATCATCAACCTCAACTAAAGAAGCAGCAATTTGAGCCTGAAAATGGTCAAACTCTTGACCTCGACACTCAATTTCTTAGTGACCCGTCTAGTTCAGGCAAGAAGTATATAGTTAGAAAAGATTATTAAGATGGACATCATGCATACATGAAACATAAAACATTTTCTTGCAGGAAGCACGATCCAAAATAGAGCATAGTCCAGAAGTGATTTAGTTTTACAGAAATCACAATGCAGTATGAAATACTGGGGGCAGTCATAAAGGAAGAAGACCCAATACCTAGTGGAATGGAAGCAATATGATGTGCAAGCCACCTAAACAAGCAATTTAATCTCGAGCATACCCAGATATGCAGATTGGCTAGATTAGGTAGCTCAGTCTCAAGCAGATTCAATTCAAGCAAAACAATTTGAAGATCTACCTTAAAGAAGTCATCCACCTTGAATAAGGAATCTCCTTTGAAGAGGGCATCTACCATAAAGAAGGCATCTCCTTTGAATAAGGAAGCTCACCATGAAGAAAGAATTTAAAGTCTACCTTAAAAAAAGGATTTTAAAGAAAAATTTGATGTTCACCTTGAAAAAGGAAATCTATCTTAAAGAAGGAAGGTCACCTTGAAGAAAGGATTTGAAGAATAAGAAGATTCCTAATTAGATAGTTAGAAGGGTAAAAGACCAAAGGAAAAGAAGAAGTGAATGAAAAGAAAAGAAAAGAGGAATAGAAAGAAAAGAAGAGAGAAAGAAAGAAAAGAAGAGAGAGAGAGAAAAAGAAAAGAAGAGGGAGAAAGAGAAAAAGAAAGAAGAGAAAAAAAAAAGGAAAAGAGAGGAAAGAAAAGTCCAAAAGAGAAGAAAAACTTTATATTAACCTTAAGATGTCAAAAGAATTTTCGGACGCACCGATGACAAGCACTTAGCCATGGCAATAGCTTAGCAACTCACAAGGAAAATTAAGTGACATCGATCAATGGAATTTTTAACTAGAATCACATGGAAGAAATTCCTCTAGAGACTAGAAAGTAGTTTATTAAAGAACATGCCAAACAAGGTAAATTTTGAATTAATTTTAAATCATCAAGAGATGTTTGATATTTTGCAAAAATTTGCAAGGATGATAGAAAGATCCCCAGTCAGTCCAAGAATCAACAACATGATATGAACTCCCCAGTGAAGGGCCTTACGACTGCAAAATCTAAAGAGATCAAGAACAAAGAATGCCAAAGCATAGTAAATCAAGAATTTTTCTCAGTCAACTAGAAGAAATTAAGAATAGTAGCAAGAATACACAAAAGAAGGGTATAAAACCTAACAAATACAAGGTCTAAAGAGATCAAAGAAGAATGAAGAATACTCAACCGAAGGCATGAAGAATGAAAAGGCCTAAAGACTGTGAAGCAATGCATGATAGAAACCCTAAGCAGGTATACATAAGAGTGTTTTAAGCCCTTAGAATAGGTACAAGCCCTGAAAAGAGATACACTGAAGAGTGTTTAAAAATCTTAAAAAGTAGGTGTACTTAAGAGTGTTTAAAGCCTTTAAAATAGACGCACTAAAGAGTGCTAACAAACCCTAGGAAGCAAGTGCACTAAAGAGTGTTTTTTTTTAGCATCATAAGGATACACATCATGCATTAGAAAAATGCATTTATCTATACTAGAAGAGTGCACATCATGCATCATAAGAATGCATTCCATGCATTAGAATGATACACTTGTCTGCATTTGAAGAATGCACATTATGCATCGTAAGGATCTATTGCATGCATTAGAAGGATGCATTTTAGCCCTTGAGTGGGCATATCAGTCTTTGAGTCAGCACACCTCTTTTGTAGGAACTAAAGAGGAAAGCAGATGATGAGAAATCTGACATAATGTAGATGAAGGCGAGGATGCCAAGATGAGAAAAGGAAAGACGAAGCAAGAATACTTTGTCGATTTTTTGTGTCTCACAAACTTCTCCAAAGTAAGGGCCAAGTTATAGACACTACATTTTAAAGGCTCAAAGATGAATAAAGAGCAAAAAAATGATCAAAATGCCCTCAAAAGTAAAATAAAGAAAAATAAGAAAAAACCGACTAAAAGATTTGAAAATTGACACATGATTTTAAAAAATCATAGAAATTAATCTAGAAGGAATATGATGATGAGTCAAATATATTGAGAATCTACAAACGTCTAATTTTCACAAAATTTTATGGATCATGAATCAGAGTTGAACTCAAAGAGTTACACATGATTGAACCATTGAAAGTAAAAAGGGACTGCATTGAAGAAATACAAAATCGAAGGCTTTGGTGGGCCACTATCAGTCAACGATTGTAGGACAGTTGGCTGGCTATCTTACCACCGGTCGACAGTCCAACCACAGTCAGCTGGCTATCCTACTACCGACCGACGGTCCTCACATAGCCAGCTAGTCATTCCCCTTATAACTTTAGCAAATTTTGATAGGGACCTTCTATATTTGATTTTTCCTTCTTTTTCACTTATACCTTTTACCTATATAAACCCAATATATGCGCACCCCCCCCCCCCCCCCCCCCCCCCCCCTCCCTCCCTTTCACTTTTGAACACACACTAAAATCCTCTCTTCTCCGTCTTAAAGAGACACTTGAGAATTCAAGGAGTCATTTCTAGTTTAAAGTTTTTTTTAAGGCATTCTATTACTCTAAACCCGAAAAGGATACGTCTTGAGAGTAGTTCTCTCTTCTCCCTCCTCTTTTCTTCTTTATTTTTCTTACTTTAGAATAAGCATGTTTAAGTTTAATTTTGCTTACAATAAGCATGTCTAGGATTTATTTTAATGCTCAGAAGCATGTTTAGGATTTTTATGAATTGTTCTAATCCTTGTTTGTTTTGCGAGATGGATAAGCATGTCAAGGTAAGTTCGCTTTCTCTTCCTTATTTAGAATCATGCTAGAAGTTTATTTTTTTTGTGAATAGTTAGAATCATGTTTAAGAAAACATAAGAGTCATGACTAGGAATCAAATTTATGATTGTCTCAAAGCATGCTAGGAAATAACATAGAATAGATAAGAGTTGTCATGATTTGCTTTGATTACTTGACGTTAGGCTATAGCCATGGTTTGCCATCTTTGATTGAGTTAGGCTAGAAAACGCCATGATTTATTACAATTACTTTGAATAGGCTAGAATTGCCATACTAGGTAGAATTATCATGATATGAATTATCAAGTCTAGGTAGAAGTGCCATGATTTTAAATTATGGCTTTCTATTGGATTTTAATTGATTTGTTATCAATAAATGTGTGAACATACCATAAATATGTTGTGTATGAATGATGCCACTAAAGAGGCTTGATAGACATTGAATAGACTTACATATAGTAATGAGGAATTCATTATCTATCGAGTCTCGAATTAAATGTTTATATTGAATATTTAATATGCATGAATATGCTTTTCATTGTTGAATACTTGATTTATATTAATGCTATATTTGAAGTGTTTAGAAGTAGATTTACTTTACTTGTTGAATAACAATGACGTAATCCTATCCCTTATCCCCCATGTTTAAAAAGGAATGTAACTCTATTCTCCTCCCTCTTTCTTTATATGAATATACAATTGCCATGATTGAAAATCATCTTATTTGTTTGAGAAGATAAAATTAGAAATGTGTGCAGAAAATGAACAACATTAAGTGGACCGTAAAACAAAGAAAAGGTATTTATATTTGGTATTTCCTAGTGGAGGCCAGATTTATAGTCAGGCGGGCCGAAGGCTCATACTTAACTTCTTGAGCCCATATTTGAAGGGATGAGGCTAGTTTAGGTCCCAAAGCGAGGGATCAAATTGTCATCATCCACTTTCTTGATACAAAATCAGGTAGTGACTCCATTCTCCAGACATGCCCATGGCTTATTTGTGTTCCCTTAAGTCTCGAAAGAGGCTTTGACAAAGTGTCATAGTTGCAAGTGCTCTAGTTGGATGAAAGCCTCGTTCACACTGTGGTTTGTTCTAGGCTTGACAGTGTATATGCAGTGAGTTTGGTTAGCAGGTTCATGGCTAATCTAGGTAAGAAACCTCGGGAAGCAATAAAGTGGGCATTCCGTTACCTAAGAAATACAGTAAGGATTGGTCTTAAGTTCAAAAGATCAAGTGACAAGGAAGATGGTATCATGGGGTTTATAGACTCTGATTTTGCTAGAGATCTTGACAAGAGGAGGTCATTAACAGGTTATGTGTTCATGATTAATGGCAATACTATCAGTTGGAAAGCTACTTTACAACCTATTATTGCGTTATCAATAGCAGAAGCTGAGTTTATAGCAATCATAGAGGCAACCAAAGAAGCAATTTGGTTGAAAGGCTTGGTAAGTGAATTAGAGATTTCACAAAAGACACTAGCTATTTTTTATGATAATTGAAACTCAATACATCTAACACGTCATCAGTAGTATCATGAGAGGACCAAGCACATAGATATTAGATTATTCTTTGTGAGGGAGCTAGTAGCTAAAGGAACCATAATAATCAATAAGGTTGCAACAAAGGATGACCTAGCTGATATGATTACCAAGGTTCTAACATGAACAAAGTTCAAGCATTTCTAGGACTTTGTCAAGATCAAGGAAATTACACTACCTCAGTAGTAAGGCGATTTTGGTGGAGAGCTGAATTTTTTTGCACTAAGGTGAAGATTTTGTGAAGTTGGTCCAATAAACTATATGTGTAGCAGTTTAAATTAGTTGTAGAAATCAGTTGTAGAAGGTTATTTATAGAGGTTATATGCAGTTACCATTATCTACTGTTATCACCAATTTCTATAATTATCTACTGTATCTTTTATAACAGATGTATTGTATGACCATGACTGTGTGAGTAATTCTCATGTATGAGTTTTTCATGTATGACTATTCTCTTATCTTTGGGATACAGTTACCATTAACTACCGTTATCAGCAGTTTTCGTAATTATTTGTTATGTCCTTTATAACTGATGTATTGTATAACCATGATTGTTTAAGTAATTCTCATGTGTGAGTTTTTTACGTATGAGTTTTTTATATATGATGTTGTCTTCTCTTTGGGATGCAATAATAACAAAGGCTCTTTGGTGGATGTAAGTAAGTTTGAGATCAGACCACGTTAATCTTTGGGTGTTCCGTAGTTTCCTTTATTATTTGTAGTTTGTTTCAACATTGGTAACAAGCATTAGTTATCAAGGACGTAACAAACTCAATAATCTTATTTAGTTAAATTTAATTTTTTACGAAAAATTTCACTAATGACCCTGAGGTTAGTCAAAATGACATAAATAACTTCCAGTTTTTGAAAATAGTTTAAAATGACCATGTCATTATCTCCATTTTGTTAACTTGGATTGTTATCATTGGAATAACTTTATTACCCTTACCTTTTAACAGTTTCAAAAATAATTCCGTGCCTTCCAAGAAAAAATATTCTTTCTACTATTACCACCAACTCTTTATTTAAAAATAATAATGCACACGATATTTTATTTATTGTATAACATTGATATAAAAAAATAAGAAAACAAATGTGAAACCTATACCACTACTTTCACAAACACACGCAAATCCACCTTACAAACACAGGATTGACCACTATAATCATCAAATTTGCCATCACCAAATCACATCCATCTTTCAACATTTGCCCCTATCCGACACGCCCCAAAATAAAATCATCCCTGTAAATAGTAAATATTGTTCCTTTTCTTATTTTCCTGATGTACACTCAACATGTTCCTAAAACCCTAATCATTTATCACATAATTAGATCTCAAAATACTTTTTCTTGAAGAAATATATTTAAGAAATAGATAATGACTTTCTGGTTGACTTAGAGCCAATTTGGGGTTGTAGTTACTGTGATAAAAAATCATTTTTTTCTATAGCAACAGCAACCCAATGGCATTTGGGATTGCTTCTCAACTGCTTCAAAAAACGTCTACTACAAAAACAATAAGTTTTTTAGAAGAAGTCCAAAAGTAGGTGACCACTTGCTTTTGAAAACTAGATTCTGTTTTTAGAAATTGAAATGTTAAAATTACCTCAACAAAAAAATAATAAATCACCCTTTTATGAAATTTTTTATTAATTTTATACTTAAAATTAAAATAAATTAATTTTTTATTTTTTATTTTTATAAAATAATTTTTATGAAAAAAATTAAAAACTGGTCAGATATGCAGCAGAGTAGTCGCCAGACCAATGCCATAACTGTCGCATCCATGACACCTTCGACATTAGATCATTCGTCGAAACATGATCTATGCGGCGGCGAAGAAATCTGGGGTGAAAACTGCAACATTTTACGACAAACAAGGCAAAAATTCTGACCACCAAAACTTTTGTCGCCTTCTACGATGAAAACACTTATTCGACGTGTGAAATTCCTCCACGTTTAGATAGATCGGACAGAGCCAATCAATTTGACACTGACAATGTCGTCGACGACGGTTCGGTGAGCCTCCAGCATTTGTTTTTCTTTTTTTTCAATTTTTTTATTTTTTCAGATTGAAAAATAATTTTAATTTTTAAAATTAAATATATATAATTTAAATTAAAAATATTATTAAATAAATCCAATAAACATTAATAATTAACAAAAATATAAAGTCATATTTATTTAATAAGTATTTTTGCTAATATCTTATAAATTTTAAATTATTTTATAAACAAATAAGTGAATTTTTGTATTCAATGTTAATTTTAAATTAATTTCATTGTGATATAAATTATAAATTAAATTTAAAATTGTTATGTAAGTTATACATTCAAACATTTTACATAAATTAAAAAATCATTTAGACTTTTAAAATATTATAAAGTATTTATATTTATTAAAAATAAATTTATAAGGTATCTGTTATAAATAGTTTTAAAAAATTGATTATAAATTTAATAGTTAAATATTACAAAGGAAAAATACAAGTCCATTTTAGTCATTTGTATGATATAAAAGCTACAGCAACAACAATCTCAAACACCTCTATCCTACTTTTGAAAACCAAAGAATTTTTTAAAACTTAATTTACCAGTCACTCTTCCACTTTTTTGTAAATTGTTTTTTTCTATAGCTAAGCAGAATTTGCTCATTTTCACAGCAACCGCAACCCGAAACTGACTCTTAAACTTGATGGCAAGCTTGGTGATGCTCTAGACATGATTAGTGCGACCTTGATAGAACTTGTACAGCATGCCTTTACGATTTTTTTGATCGGCATTGTTAATTTTGAAGTCATCTCTGATCTTGTAGACTCTGAGGTATGTGGATGGTGCTATGTAACCTTTCACCCGAGAGGCATGAAAGAAGAGATCTCTTGTTCTTGATCGGAATCCATGTCTTACCGACATCTTTTTGCTTCTGCAGCTTGTCAATTTTGTCGACATGTAGAGAATTGATGATTATGATGGTGTGGGCGGAAAGGGTAAAGAGAGGAGGGATCGTGACTGGCTTTGCTTTTGTGGCTGTTAGTTCATGAAAAGAGAGAAGGGAAATAGAGAAAGAACAACATTCTTGTATCATGATTAAGTTGCTATTGTACCCTTCAAACCATCCAAGTTAAAAGAAGGAAGATAAAGTTAAGGTCATTTGATGCTATTTTCAAAAACTAGAGGTTATTTGTAGCGCCTTGGCAAACCTTAAGATTACTGATAATTTTTTTTCCTTTTTTTTTTAAATAAAGGTTATTCAAAGTATTTATCTAGGTATAGATAATCCAACTCTTTGGCTATTTATTGGCTGATATATTTTAAATTGTAAGGCAACAATAAAAGTTAACTTATTGGAATATATGTAAATAACGTGCGAAGTAACAAGTGGTTTCGTTTAGAGATTGATACAATGGGCTAGCAAATTCCAATCCCTTCAGTTGATGTTTAAACTTGTCCTACCTTGTGGGGCAAATAAACCACTAAAATTCTTTGTGCAGGAAGTCTAATTGTAGACTTAAACACATAGTGATATGATTGGTTTGATGGTGGACTTTATTTAGAATCCCACGCTTCTATGCTTCAACAATTCAAACAAACAATGACCTAACTCCCCATTTCCCTAACAAATATTACATATCTTGATTGATAGATTGGATACCAATTTGCCAAACCCACTTCATCATAATCTTTATTTTTCAAAAATTCTATGAGGGGGAGAGCAGACCCATTTCACTTATGCATATTAACCACCATAATTTTCACTGCACTTGAGCAAATATACGATCACAAGAGATTAATCAAATAACAATATATTTTTGAAATTTCGAGGAGTTCAAATCAAATGAAGATAATTAATCTCTTTATATGTTATTTTACTTTTGATCGTATAAACACAAATTATCGTAGATGTGAAAGGAGGTCAATAATTTTCTTACTTTTGCATTAACTGAAGTCTAATATGTCTACTTCATAGTAGTTACAATCTCTCTGTCTTAGTAAAGGTGGTGGTGGTTAAGGATTTGTCATAAACCTTTGAAATATAATGCGAAGGGCCACTATAAATAGATGCCTAAAATAATAGAAACCTATGTCGCCTTTTAAAACAACTATTAAAATATGTACAATACATGGACATTTTACATGATATATTGCTTCTTCATTTCATGAATATTCATCTGTACTATATATAGTTCGACTCTAAATTCACCGTTCAAGTTCATTCCTCAATATATTTTATCGTTAGGTCAGTTCTCAGTTGTTCAGATTCATCTGTATATGTACATTGGCAACCGCTAGAAATTGTAGAGATAGTTAAGCCCAGGCCACCTGCTATCATTTCATAAAATAGCAACATCTGCATTAATATTGGCTAATGTCTCAGGATCAAGCTGGGCATAAGAAGCTTTGAAAGGCCCAATTACCATCGCTATTAATTAATAAGAAGCTAAAACAATTTCACAATCACAATTTTTAAAAGTTCAAAAAGTTTCTAAAATTAATAATAAATTAAAAGAGATCTAAAACTCTTCGGTTGATTATAGGATAAGATTTTGATTGTTGCGACTCTGAAGGCTGGGACTTGATGAGCCCTTTTGACTTTCTCTCAGTTAATGAGAAAATTCTTAGTCATGATATCAATTAACATTAAACTATAATGTTCAATTAATTTCATATCCTATTCCTATTCATGTCTCCAGACGTGTTTACAGCTCATATCATATTTAGTTATCTCTTATAAATTAATAATCTATTCGTATCGCAATTGATCAATTAATACTTATAAGCACGTCATGGAATAATATTCCTAATATTTTATGCCCATAAAATACTTTTTCTCTAAAACATTCCCGTGCGATATTTCAAAAAAAAAAAAAAAAAAAAACTAGTCTGGATAATGAAACGTTGCTGCATGAATCATAGACTTGATATAATACTTCTTTTGGTTCTTTTCAAATCCAAGACTTTCGACACCAACTTATCATCAAATTTCAACTTCTTCCTTCTACCTTCAACATTTTCAAAATAATGAGAAATCATAGTGTATATATATGGTAGAAATTAACCTAAAAGAATTGGAAACAATTTAAAAGAAATTAAAGATATTCCAAGTTAACGGTTGACATTGCCAGTGGTAGGTACACTACCGATAAATATTTCATGTCAAAGGTGAGACCCAAGTGATCAAATCACTAAAGAATCAATGTCATTTTATGCAAGGCAATAATTGTCGGATTACTACCTTACTTAAAAGTGTTTAATGCTAATTCGAAACATTTCAACGATTATCAATCTAATAATGATATCGAATTGATAATATAACAAGTGTCCGGTAGAGAAAATATGGAAAAGACATGCACGGATGATTACAACAACTCACTCTCTATATATAAAGTTAAATTATATACAAAATATATATAGTTAATCACAAAGACCGTTTTCAAACCATAGTAGGAAATTAACGTCTTTCACCACCACAACAACTACCTCTACCCATGTGGATGTATAGTAAAGATTTAGAAATTTAAAGGAAATTGGACATGGGAAAATAAAATTTACCTGGATAATATAAATATAATATATGTGTATATAATTCTTTTTCTCAAATCCTGAAGGTCCACACTTCAAAAAAAGTGAGGACATTCACACTAGAAATTGATATATTTGTATATATAATATAGTATATTTGGAATGAGATGGGAAAGCTTGCTAGCACGTCCACATTGACTCTTCATAATGACTAGCTTGATCAACCACCATATCCATGTCATACATAGGCTTGGCTTGATGAGAACCCATAAGCTTGGATGAGGGCGAGCCACTGTTACTTGGGCTAGCAGGGCTGAAACCATGGTTTGACAATGATGCAGTCTGCCTCACACGTAGGTGAACCACCTCTGCTTGAGCCAGAGCCAGTTGGGTCTGCAGCATATCAATTTGATGTTGCAGGGATGATATGGCTCCAACACAGCCATATACTGGGTCACGCACCCTTGCGTTTGCTTCATACACCATGCTGCTCACTGCATCCCCTCTCTGATGAACAGGCAACTCCTGCAATTTTGCCAAATAAACATTGTTAATTGTTACTGCATCAATACAGGAAACTAAAAATTGTTTATCCTAAACATTCATGCTTTAATTAAAATTAAAATAATAAAAAAAAGACCAAATGCCTGAACCCTATGTACATGTGGTCAAGAGTGCCCATGTGCCTATGAGCCATGTTCACTTGCAATCACGTTGACATCATTGGTTCATCTTTGAAATGGATTAATTGTATAATGGATTTGTTGCTAAATATAAAAAATAAAACGCTTCAATAGTCTAAATCTTGTTTGTTTTTTCACTTTAATCAGGTCATCTACATTGTACCAACTTCTAAATTGGATTTTGCTGGGTGATGTCTCTATCTTTGTCCCACTATTAGTCTCTAATTCTCATTAAAAAAAATCTTTAATTTATTGCAAAATTGATTTTGATGCCACCTTCTCATTTTAGTGGACATTAAACGTCTAAAATGTCGTCATCAATGCATAGTGTCTTGTTTCAATACCCGTTGAGGGCTTTAATGGACAATTTTGCTTTGTCCCTAGTTCAGACTAGTTCTTTTAGGCTCAAGGCCTTTCGCCTCTATAAATTTTGGGGCTCTTTCAAATAATTTCACTTTGCTAAAAGAGGATTCTTCTTTACACATATTATTAATTTGATATTGTTATAAAATCGATGGTAAATAAAAATTGAAGAGCATAAATCCTTTTATTGCATCAATCAAACGATTATTATTAATTCAGTAAAATCATTAGACTACGAGGAAGATAACAAATCCTACAAACGATTGAGATTTGGGTTCATTAATATAAGTTATAAAAAGTAATTCAACTTATTATATATATAATTTAATATATGTAACAGATTAATAAATATATATAAGCAATAGATATATCAAAAATAATAAAATTGAGGATTTAGAATCAAAGGGCCTCTAAAAATTACTCTTATGACCCTCTAGAGCCGTGAAAGTTTTTCAAAACCTTCATGTTAGGATATAGGAGCCGAATTTACCTGTATAGCTAGCTAGGCTAGGCACGATATATATAGGTATAATAGGTCTATACCATATATATGAAACACATAACACAAACACTAGGGGTAAAAACAATAACTTGGTGCTCTTTGGCAATTTTGTCAAGTCAACCCACAAACCCTCCTTTGCGTAAATGTGTTTTTTTTTGATAACGACTGGAAATCTTTTCCCCTTCTTCTTCTCCTCCTCCTTTTTCTGCCCTTTTGTTGTGTATAATTAGGAAGTCATGGAGTACTCGTTTTCGTATAAATTAATCTAATTCCTAATTAGAGCTTAAATGTGCATGTAATTATACTCAAACCCACATGCATATATATATAGTTGATTTAGATAAGTCATTAATTAACTTTTACTTTATCTGTAAAGATATATGGAGAAAGAAACTTAAGGTTATATATATTTTGGAAGCAATTAAGTTCAAGAAAATTAAGATTCATTAAGCTAGCTAGCCTTTCCAGATATGCTCTCTAGCTTCTTGCAATAGGCTTCAAGAAGCTACAATTACGTGTAGCAGAGTGTCTAAAGCATTAAAACGCAGTGAAAGTGAGGATTACCTGAAGCATCTTGTTGACATTGCTAGCACCGAACACCTTGTGTACATTTGCAAATTTCTGGGGCTCATCCGCAGGAAAATAAGGAGCAAAAACACAGTCTTGGGCACACCTCCTCCTTAGAAGCTTGCATGCTGCACATGGTGAGGGTGCACCTTGTTTCCTTCCACTCTCCTTCATGTTGTTGTTGGCTTGTGTCACTTTAGGGGAGATAATTGCCCCCAACCCCACTAATGCTAAGACACAGACTACCCTTAATCTGTAGGGTACTTTGCCCTAAAAGGAGTACAAAATGAAACTTGTAGGTTTATTGGTATAGCTAGCTTTAGGACATATATGCGGTACATATATAGATATATATATATATATATATAATATAGATATAGAAGACTCAAAACACAAAAGAAAAAGAGGTAATTAATGAAGATGATCAAGAAGGAGAAGGAGAAAAAGTAAAGAGAGAGACTGAAAGAGAAAAGACAGAAGAATGAGAGGGAGGGCGTGAAGGGGTGAGGCAGTGTTGATTATATAGGCAAAAGGGTCAAATACATCTGAGGTGTGTGGGCCCCCACTAGAGAGCCCTTTCAGATTTTGGTCGACAAACACACAACTCTTATGACAAGACTTTTTTTATAGCTTCATTTTTTTTATCTTCTCCATTCACTACTTTTGGTGGTTTTATACTGTTATGTGTTATCTGTGATTTCAGGATTAATTGTGGATAATTTATTATATTTAATTTTATATATATATATATATATGCGCGCATCAATGCATATGCTATTATATGGTATGATACTCATAATAACAATAATATATACATGGTAAGAAAAGGGTATGATTTTGTTAGGTTTTGTCAATTAAAGAAGGTCCATGATGATTCATTTGGTGGCCTTTGTGGGCCTTTTAGTCTACCTAAATACCGTAAAAAATGATGCATACATGCATACTCTTCCAACTCAAATAGAGACACATACTACCCCATCTCTCCTTCTAATTACCCTATATATATTAATTAATTTGTTGCATACGACAAAGCTCCATCACCTAAACTCTTGTGAGATTTGGGTTAATATCAAAGATACCTCCTTTCATTTCAAGAATATTATCAGCAATAACTTAAACTATTAATTAATCAACTATCACCGATTGTTTAATTCTTGCCTAATTTGTTTTGATGTGATTGAATGGGTGCATAATTTAAAACTATATATTCATTATCTTTTACTTACCAAAGATCGGGAAATGATCATTACTGTACATATATGCTAGTTGAAATTTTCGAAAGATTATTAACAGTGTTTTATTGGCTCAAATTTTAAGGTTTTTTTTTTTCTGATCGCTGTTTAAGATCACTTCTTAATTATTGTTATGTGTATGCATAAAAGGTTTTAAATTCCTTGTGTTCCACGCCTTCGGAATATTATGTTGATCTCATATGTGCAAGTGCTGCCTGGATTATATGTATCTACATACATATATAAGGAACTATGAAAATGAATGGTGTGAACTAATTGACAAAAATAAACTAAAAAGGGGAAGATACCAATGAGATACATGATTAGAATCGAGGACTCTTAAATAAAGCGAAAGAGAATATATGAACAACAATAGAAAAAGCAAATTCTACGCACCCTTTGTTAGAAAGTTTTGGAGAGATAAGAAACCTTTTTCAAATAATTCTTGGAAATATTGTTCTGCTAAAGTTGTCATGAGGAGCACTACATACTATATATGAGTTGAATAATATATCTGCCTAAATAATTGATCAGATTAATTTAGGCAAAAATTAGAGGGATTTTGTAGCTTTAACGTAAACTCTTTCTAGATATGTAGACAATCTCAATTAACGATTGTATCCTTTCATAAGTTAAGAAGCTATCTAGGATAGGATATACATCGGCTTTTCAAGTAGGTCGTGTACGGTGAAATAATTAAAATTCATACAAATAGAGTTTTATATTGGGAAAAAAAAAAAAGCTTTGAAGCGTTTCCCTATTAAAAGATATAACGATATAAGATGAGCCTTAAATATGCAAAATATTATAAGAAAGTAACTTCACAAATAAAAACATGTGCTTGTCCTTTTCAAATAGCTGTCTAATATGTTAAACAAACAACATTTATGTAAAGAGCGATGTATTATCGTTTTCATGTTTTAACAAGACAAAACACGAATGTTTAAATAATTACTGATTAATAGTAAAAGAATTAATAACGTATAATGAAGATTATTAAGTACTGTGAAATGAAAAACACATGTCTCCATTAATATATAAAAATATATATAGTCAGAAAAGAAGAAAAAGATATGTCATTTCTTTTATATATTTATGTAATAGAATATCTATAAATTAGTAGTAATTGTTGGCATAATATTGTGAATATAATTGGTTAAAGATAATTATTGACCTAGCATATATATGTATTATTTATACATTGAATAATATGCTACAATAAACAAAGTTTGTATATAAAATTAATATGACGTCACTCAGTTAATCAATATCACATTACTCATTAGCATTTATCCCATTGACTTAAAATTTATATACAAAGTTAGTTTAGAGCTCTATTGATATATATATCAAGATTAACCCAAATATTATGTTCCACTTTTTTTAGATTTCACGTAATTAAATTTCTTTCTTTCTTTTTTTACTACATCTTGATAGGCTTGAAAAGCTTTAGAACTCCCCTTTTTTTCTTCAAGGCAATTTTCCCCATCCCCATCTTTTAAAATAAACATTATTTACCAAAATTCATCTGCTTCATTGAAAAAAAAAAAACCAAAATTAATTTGCAAGTTCGTCAACTTACTCTTGTTTTCCCTGATAACTAATATAGAATATAATAATGCTAATATTTAATAAATTATAAATAAATACATAAGTTGGTCATGCTTTAGGAGAACATTAATAAATCTATGGCACACCCTAATTAATTCCTCATTTGCCTCTGCCTTCACTTCTAAGCTACAATAGACATAGTGACTAGTCTGCCCCATCAAGAATCATAGTGGCAATTAACTTTTCAATTTTAGTCTTTCTTTATTATGGTCCTCTAGTTAATATCTACTGATTGTCACTAAAATATGACAATATCTAACTTAGTGGTTTTTTAATTAGCTAGTAAAAGTAAATGCATGCTTTAGACTATCTAATTATAACCACCATAATCATGAACACACAATCAAATCAAGTGTAAATGCCACAAATTTCATTAGCAATTCAATCCAATTAACAAGTCCTTCGAATTCACCCAATATATATAATAATATTTTTAATTAGTTTATAACTAGTTCATAAATTATTGAGTCAAGAGGAATATTTTTATTTACAATAACTAATTATAGGATTTATTTATATAAATATTGTAAGTCACATTATTTAACTTTTTTTACTGAACCATCTCACACTCACACCATTGACTTTTGCCAACATAAACAAGTTAATTAACTGTCGCAAATCTAACATTTTAGTGTAATGCAATATGATTAGTTGGTGGAAGAATAGGACAATATAAATTGCATTAACCTAAATCATTACTTTAATCATACCTAAAAGATTTGAAAACAGTCTTACATTAAATATGATTATAGTAGTAATAATTTTGTCTAAAGAGATGTCAATATAATATCTTTTAAAGCGCGGGATTCATTTTCAGAAGTCTTCTCCGACAATGAAGAATCTAAAAAGAAATTAAAAAAACAAAAATCAGAATTTTAATTTGTTTTTAACATGTATTATTCTAAAAACATATATAGTTAACATCAAATTATTATAATTTTAACTGTGCAAATGCTGATTTGATTTAAACGAGTCGGTTCGTGCCACCCATGACAAAATAAACATTTGGAAGTATTCCAAATAAGAGATTTGAGTGGTCGAGTAGAAACACAAAAAGATTCGAAATGAACGGGGGAAATTCGAGCTTTACGATTGACAAGCATGTCCAGTTTAGAAGACAAACAAACATTTACAATTACATGCCCAGTACAGCCTAGAGATATGTGGGGTTGGAAGGAGGGGAAGAACGTGCACTTGTCAGTATTAGAAGAGCTCAAGAGGTGAGGTAACGTGATCAATTGGTCAACATTCTCACCTACATTTATATCTAATTCAAAGGACGTTTATACCATATATATATATATATATATATGAACAGTCGGCAGATTAAGAAAGCTCCGAACGCTCCTCTCGTGTTCAATGAATTCTTCCTCTAATTTGATGTTTAATTCTTAGTCCAATGGATTAATATCCATATCATCTACAATACATAGACTTAAACCTAGCTAGACCCATGTTAACATCCATCTCTATGTCGAAAGGGGATTAGTATAATCAGTGAGTTTGGGATGTGCATGTCTAGGTAATTAATATCAATCAATAATTAAATCTCTGACATCTCCTATATTAATGTTGTTATGTCTAAGGATTGAATTTATGTTATTTAAGTTACCAAAGAAGTGGAATTCACATTTCAACTCATGATTATAAGGAGATATATATCACATTTTCATACTAATTTAGTATGTTAAAGGATTTATTGCATAGACTTTCTCGTTAAATCAACCCATAAAAAAAACATAATCATTATCATATTAGCTGATTAAATTTCGTGGTTTGTCTTCCAACTCTTCAAGGTCTTATTTTCCACATATAAGAGAAAAGCATGTGACGCACATAATGAAGTTATTTTTCCATTCTTGGTTAAATGTCACCTTCTTCTTGTCAAAATCACTTCTAATCTCATATCTTGTGGAACGTGGTTTGGTCCTTAGTGTTGAACAGAACACATCTGCCGCCTTGAGCAGGCACACCACCAACAACAAAATTGCTTTGTGAACGTGCGTGATCTACAAGAAGTATAGATGTACATCGCATAAATCTATCCCAGTTAAAATTATATAACATGATCTCTTCGGAATTTCTCAATATTTTCAAGGGCTTGAACAAGCCCTCTTTGATATGGTCAATATGCATGCCCCGAGGAACATGGCATGTGTATTGTAGAGAAACTTTCATAGCGAATACTTTTACTTTGGAACTATGCATGCTCATCTTTTTACTTCACATTTCCAAAAGAAAAAGTAAACGGTGAAGTTGGAGGGAGGAAATGGAGAGAATCAAGAAAATAATTAAAATAAAAATCCACACACATACAATTGATAATGAAAAGCTAATTTGGTGATCCCAGAGGCAAAACCAACTCATTATGAGCTTCTCAATGGCAAAGATCTTTGAGATAATGGGACCAATTATTATAATTCAGTCAATAATGGGGTCTACTTGGAGTTTGTCAATGAATTTGCTTGGAGAACAGTGAGTAGATCTAGAGAGCTCTCCACTAACAAATAAAAATTAATTATAGCCTCAGTTGAAAATTGTGTAAATCCGCCTTTCCCTTCACGTCCATGGAAATGTAATCATTTCATTCGTACCATTCGTTTTCTTTGTCATGGCAATAAAGCTATCTAATCTTCCTAGCTTGAAATCAAGACTTGATCGACTGTCCATTTTGTAATTATTGAAAATTTCTTAGGTTTCTATTTCAAAACATCGGCAATCAAGATGATAATTCATATAGTCAACTACATATGTTTTCGTAATCTTAACAAGAGTGAGTGAATACATGAAAAAGAAGTATCAAATTAAGGCTATAATTCGATGTTTGTCCAATTATGTATTCATCTTAATTTGAATCCATATAATAGAAGTGAATTTGAACCATTTCTATCAAATTTTATTCTTACACGTGATTTATTATTAAAAGTAAATTTATTTTAATAAAAAAGTATGTCCATGGCGATATTAGTATTTATTCTTTAATACATAGCCGTATGTGTAAAGTCAGATTCAAGTAGACATGTTTCCCACGCATAAATTTTAACATAGGACTACGTGTAATATATGCTAATTTAGTTATTTAAAAGTTTGGATTAACATGCATGCTTATAGGTGAAGTTTAGTCAATAAACATGTTTATCAGGTACACTCTAATCGCCAACTAAACAAAGTATTTAAAAAAATAAAAATAAAAATAAACTAATTTTTGGAGAGCCTTCGAGAAAAATGAAGAAAACTTTATCAAAATTTAGATACCCAGCTAATTCCTATTAAAATACCAAATTCACCTTGTATTCCCCAAATCAAATTGTAATACTTGTGACAATTTGACACATTGCTAAATAAACATCTAGCATCACTCAATACCCTTCTAGACGTTTGTCTAGTATTACTTGACAATTTATAGTATTGTCGAACTGTTGATCAAACTAACTCAACAACTTAAAACTTAATAAGATACTAAAAAATTTTAAGATTTAATTATTTCTCGAAGAATAATGTTAGTCTTACAAACTTTTTATACAAATTCTTACATACAAACTGATGCATTATGGGAGATTGGAATAATAAATATACAAATTCTATTCAGATAATAAAAGGTGATATAAATAAATGAGTAATGTCACATCAGTTTGTATATAGAATTTGTAAGAGTAGTACAACTCTTTCTCAAAACAACATCCAAGACTTAGGGGCATCTTTTTTGCCTTAGATAAATATGAAAGTGAATTTGACTTAAATCTTAATGAGCCTAAATACAGAATCTAAAAAATATGTTGGATTTTTTTTTTTAAAAGATTTGATACAAATCTTAACATATCTGTTTTTCTTAATAGTAAATATATGACAACTAGTAATTTGACATATATGTTTTATTAAGCATTATATATGTTATATATTTTATATATTATAAAAACATTTTTAAATAATTTTTAACATCCAAAATTAAACTCATAGTGTGAGCACAAGTCTTAGTTTAGAATAATACCCCACTTGTTAATATGAATCCTGACTAGTTTGAACTTTGAATACCTTGTAAACTTCTTAAATTATTAAATACCTTTTGGGTTGCTAAATCCAAGAATCAAATTATAAAAGACTTTATTTCCAAAGTAGAAAAGATCCAACAGTAGACCAGAGTATTATAATTGTATTGTAACACCTAAGCTAAAACCCATAAAATAGTTAAAGCATGTTTCAATTTAGAATCTTATATCATTTGATAAAATGGATTATAACTAGTTTAAATACCTTGTGAGTTCATTAAGTTGTTAAAGGTGGATTTACGGCAATGGGATGGGATATTTCAATTGATATCAACCGGTCCCACCTCACCTCAACTAGTTTGAATACTATCTGCATATAATTAAAAATTATCATTTTGATCATCCTATGCTCCCTTGAGAAAAGAGCTAAAAATCTAAACTTGTTCAATTCAAGCAAAATTATATGATTCTCAAACTTTAAAAAAATTAAAATCTTGAAAGAATTGAAAATCAATAAAATTCAAACTTTAAATGAAAAATAACATCCTTTAGTTATTTTTAATTTTTCTTCAATGAACTGTGACAAAATGCTAAATGAATAATCTAAATCATCTAAATTAAACTAAAATCTATATAGGTCTAAATATAAATATCTAAATAATACTTTTTTTAGGCTTTTTAAGGTTTGATAATAAGTTTTGAGTTTTTTGTTTTTCTTAAATCAAAACATCTAGCAGTTTGACATATATGTCAGATAAAGTATTATATATGTTTTATAGTTTATATATTATAGAAACATTTGCAAATAATCAATTGGATAAAACTAAATCAAATAATTGTAGTACCATAATTTTTTTTGATTTTTTTAGTTAATCTATCTTACAAAATAATGTAAAAAAAATTCAATTATGATACTTTAAGTTAAATTTTTTTTTTACTTAAAACTAGATATCAATTTATAAACATTTGTTTCACATATCCAATGGTGAATATAATTGATGAGTCGAATAATTAAATACAAACTTTTAAGTAATTATTCATAATATTTATTATGTTAATTAAATAATTAAAATGAGTAGTAATACACTTCCTAAAATTCATCCTAAAATCATGTGACCCAAATGACATAGCATGATTTTAAAATTAACACATTATTTATTAAATTATTAATCCAGCTACTTGGCAATCAAAAATTGAATACACATTATTTGATGTACAAATTTTGGGATGAATATCATTATTTAATTAAAATTAGTCATTTTGATTTGAAAGATAAGTTGTTGTCAATGTTGAGTTAAAGATACACAAACAAAAGACCAAAGGTTTTACAAAATAAGAAATAATTAATGTCAATAAAGATATCTTTTATAATTTTAAACTGAAGAAATTAATTTTGACATTTACTTATTCTGAATAAAAATTAAAATTTAGTTTTTTCAATTTAGATAAATTTATTTGAAACAAAAAAAAAATTACAAACACTTTAAAATCACTAGTCTCTAGATCCAAAAAGATTTTGATTTAAAAAAGAAAAAAAGAAAAACCTCCTAAATTTTGGTAAGCCCTATGTACAAATAGCTAGCTAGCTAGCTAGCCAATACCATGTAACGGTATGTTGGATATATAACGGTTTGATTGATCCTGTGAACTAGTGATTAATAATATCAATTAATTTAAATATTCTAAAACTCCTCAATTTAAAAATTAGATTCAACATTGGTCTTGTGTCTCATAATGTGTCGTTTTGACTTATTTCTAATTCACTATTAGAGATCGAAGGGATCGAGTTTTCATTTATATAAAAAATATTCATTTGTACTACTTTGTAGTACAATAATATGAATGAAAATTTGACTAATTGTAACTAAAAAAAGTTTTCATTGAGATGGTCATATTCTCTAGGGAACTAGATATTAATGTAAATGAAACCTAAAGTCTAAGAATCCAAATAAGTCATGATTGATGCTACATTAGAGAAACAAACTTAAATTAAAGCACAATAAACAATATATTAATGCTCTTAGTGATGGATGAACAAAAGAGGACATGGAATCATATATAGTACAGGTATTTTTAATTTTGTGAAAAAATTGAAGGCCACATGTAAGCACATATAAATGTCTAGTATCTATCAAGATGATGAGAATGTGGAAAGGTGGGGCAATTGAAACAACTACATTTCTTGTTGCCTATTGAGAAACCAACAAGAATCTCATAGGCAGGTAAATTAGGTGAAGCAATCATTTTACTCTAAAAGAATAAACCTCCAATAATCCACCGTTTAGCTTAATTAGCTTGTTCTAGTCAAAACCAGGGAATTATCGCAATGGTACCCTTTCCCACAAAATTGTTTGGTAACACAAATGAACATCAAAGAAAAAGTTACAGACAAAGATTGGTTGTATGATCACTTTCTTTGTATATTCATCTTATAAAATCATACATATATATATATATATGTGTGTGTGTATAAAGATTTTATTAAATACTATCATTTGATCGAACTGGTGCGGACTTATATATATATGTATGTATGACAAACATGAGATGCATGACACATGTATATATGTATGACATACATGAGATGCATGACACATGATTTCTGGGGTTTGGAGGAAATAAAAAGAAGAAACATGAATTTCTTTCGGTTGGTAGCAAAAGACGAGAAAAGGGGAGGACGGAAGTAGGATTTGAAATGTATAGAAACAACAAAAGGGAGAAAATTTTCAAAGCAAAGGGGCCCAACATGGGAGAATTTAGGCAACTTTTTGTCCCCAAAACACCTTAGACTATGCCCAATCGTGGACATATTCGGCATATGTTTAGAGTCTAGGGAGCCTGGAAGCCCAAAATAGTAGTATCACTGCACATACAAGGTTGGATTGTTATATGCTTTTTAATTTTTGTTTTTATTTCTTTCCTTGTTTTTTAAAACAAAAAAGCAATAATATAAGAATGCAAAAAAGTCACCCACTAAAAGAAATAGGCAATGATGATGCCGTTGCCTGTTTTCAAGGTTTAAGGTTTTTATATAATGGTTCTGCTGTGTGAAAAAGTATCATCTTCTTGCTTTACTCAAACCATACCATGCCTACCACCCTTTGTAAATCAATGTTTTATACAAACATGAGTTATTAACAATTCATAATCTTAATAATCATAATTATTCTAAAAAATTTTACTAAATCAATAGAGAGAGAGGGCATGCATGTACATTCAAAAACTTCACATCTAACTTTATTATTTTCTAAAATATTCTCAATAAATTCCAACGCAAGTCCATCATTCATGCATGTAACCATTTTATGGTCATGGCTCAAAGTCCTGATCCTCCAACATGGTTGGACTAACTAAACAAACAAACTTTCTGCAGTGATATAATTAAAAAAAAAAAACTGAAGGTATAATGTTGTATTTTGTGCTAGTAGAAAATTAATTAAAGTACTATTAAATTCATTGACACCTTAATTGGTATTTAATATGATTAAAAAAAACTTAACAAAAAGTTATTTACTTTTTCTATTAAAGATATATGTTAAGTTTTTTAAGATTTTGTATTTTATTTAAAATTTATGTATTTAATGATTTTTATATAATTTTTGATAAAATTTATAATTTTTAAAGAAATATACACAATCTTCAAAAAAAATTTATATAACTTTTGAAAGATTTAACTTGTATCTTAGGATATACATATATATATATATATATATATATATATATATATATATATATATATGTATGTATAGAGAGAGAGAGAGAGAGAGAGAGATCTAATCACACCTACGTGATTTAAGGGCACACGCCATATATAAAATAATGCTAATAGAATAACTTTGATTTTCTATTTAAAGCGATTACTGTTTTAGCATTAATAGAGAGTGACGGCAGTTTTAAAAAATCAGGTGAAACATTACTATCAAAAGCACGCGATTTTGGAATATTGCAAGGTTAATTTAAAAAATGATCAACATTAGAGGAGAGTTTTTAAAAAGGGAAAATTTTATCATCGCCCTGAGGTAAGGCCTAAGTGAGGTTTATCCTCCATGTTTCAGATTTAGCATGCAATGACCTTACCGATTACTGATTCGTTTAGTCGAATCATGTCAAGAGTATAGTGATCACTCGATTACTCTTTTAAAATATTTAGTTTATTTATTATTTTCTTTCATTTTCTCTTTCTTGCTTTTCCTTTTTTTTTTTTACCCTTTTCTTTTCTTCCTTTTTCCTCTTTTCTTCTCCTTCTTCTCCCTTCTTTCTCGGCTCGACGCACTGGCAAGCATCGCTACCCATTTCTCTGAAATTTAAAAAATCCCTCAAATCGTTTCCATCCCAAACAAAAACCCAACTTTCCTTTTTTTAACCGCATTTCGCCACCATTTAGATGTAACATTAGATCATGTTAGAACAGTTTTATATAATTTTATATTAGATTATGTTAATCTAAATCTGATCTCTTAAATTATTAAGTTAAAATTTTGTAACATAAACTCAACGATTAAATTAACGTGTTATCCTAATTCAACTTATTTAATCTTTTTTTTATTTTCAAGTTAAACAATAATATGTTTAACATGATTTGTATAAATTCTAAACATAAAACATAATTAATATTTTATAAATTTAATATCTAACAAATATTTTAAGATCTATTGAAATATCCAAATTTAAATTTTTTAAAATAAAATAAAATATTTCATTAATTTTTTTATTTTATTCCTGAAAAGTAATATAAAGATTAAAAACATAAAATAATTATAATTAGTTAATATCTCTTATTAATCATCAAATAATTATATTAAAAAAATTTTAGTTAAATAAAACATAGTTATAATGAAATATTTGTAATAATTTGTTATATTTTATTGTATATGTTTTATGGACAATCATCACAAACTACCAAAGGTTTCCTATAGCATCGCAGAAAAACAAAGTTTGGCATTTTAAATCAGAAAATCTCACAACGTTCCAGGAGTGCATCAAAAACTCCCCTAATTGATGGAATCCGTTGCTCTTAGATAAACTCACAAGGTCAAAGTTGGAACTTGACAATATTGTTGCTATTCATCTTCTTCCTCCCCAAATAAAGTTTGCGTTTTTTTCTTATACACAGAGACAAACACCATGAAAGCCATCCCAAAGTTCAAATTCATCAAAACTTATCCTTTTCCTCATCCTTACTCTCCGGCTTCCAACGTTCAGTCTCTGTCTTAAAACTTCTCACTAATTTTGTTTCTTTTTAAGCCTTTGCAATTTGTCTATCTCTCTTTCTCTCCTTGCTTTCAGTCTAAGTTGGTTCCTGATTTCTATTCTTCAATGGCTCCTCTTGGGGTCCAACAAAAGAGGACCTGCAGAGCCAAGAAGAAGTTGAGTGTTGATAAAAAGTCTCGTAAAGGGTACTTCAAGAAGAGAAAAACAACTTTCAAGAACAAAGCGCGTCAGTTGCAGACGTTGTGTGATGTCAAGGTTTGTATGGTCTCTGCTGGGTTATGGTTGCTCGACTCTTGCTTGCGCTTGATGCTTGGCTATTCCGGTTGGTGATTGTTGGCTATTCTGATTGGTGCTGCTAGGTTGTGGCTGTTTCGATCGATGGTAGCTTTGGGTTATCACTTGGCTGTTTCGATTGGTGGCGTTAGGTTGTGGTTATGGGCAATGGCAAATGTGTTTTGGCTTTGACAGTGGCGAGCGTGGGTAATCAAGTTCAATAATTTGAGAAGAAAAAAAGATAAACACAAATAATATTACAAAGTTCCAACTTTAGTCTCGTAAGTTTATGTAATAGTAACAGATTTCGTTAATTGGGAGAATTTTTAATGTATTCTTGGAATGTCAGAAGAGTTTTTAATTTAAAATATCAAATCTTATTTTTCTTTGATATATTAACAAACCTTAATAGTAATTTATGATGATTGTTCTCTCTTTTTTTTTTTTATTATAAATAAATTTATTAAATTATCTTTAATATTAAAAGAGTAAATGAATGAAGTAATTTTTTATTAGATAAACTTAAATACAATTTATTATCAAACAAATTTTATCATTTTACTCTATTAATAATTTGATTCAATAATCTAAAATATATTTTTATCAAATAAATTCGTGACCACAAACCCACAAGCCCAGATCCATCTCTCACGCATAGCCGCACCGTAGTCATCAGCGAACGCCAGAACTGCAACCGCACGGCACCAAAATCTCATGCACACCCAATCTCAGGCACCAAATTTCACATCAAATAGAAGACTGGCCGGCCTCATTGGGAACATGTCTTCCTCATTTCAGTCTACAGCCACCACCACCCATCAAACCAAACCCACCAGATCCGCCAACAACCCCACTCCCAAAAATGCATCCGCGTAGCCAACACTCCACCAAAATCCCTAAACTAAAAAATAAAAAAAGGAAAGAAATCAAAGCTGGCCTTGTTCAACAATTATTCTCGCTTGCTACAATCAAGAAGCTGCAAAATAGGTCAAGCGCATTTGGGTAAAATACTTTTGATTGCTTTGACAGAGATGAAAGACGAGAAAAAGAAAAGAAGAAAGGGGGTGTCTAATGGAAGCTCTGATGAGATTCGGCCATCAGCAAAGAAGGGAAAAGTGTTGATCGCTAGCCGATCTATGTACTGGTGCTGGCGGTGATGCGTGACTTGCGGACGATGCGGCGCGTGGTGGCTGGCCGCAGCAATGCGGGTGCCTGCGCAAATTAATTACCGGATTTTTTTGAATGAAAAAGTAAAGAAGGAAGAGTAGAAAAAAAAAAAAGAGGTGGGTCGTTTGGTAGGGTTTTTGTTGAAAGGGATTTAATGTTACGATTATATTTTGAAAAACTTAAAAGATAGGTAAAATTAGAGGTGTTAAATGAAATTTAGATTCATCTTAAAAAATTTATATGTTATATATATTTCTTGAAAAAATGATTAAAATATTTTTTGAGGCTCAAACTTAAAAAAAAGACGTTTTTTGTCTTGATGAATAGGATGTTCGATATATGATATCTGTTAGATGTTTTAATCGACACTCGTTATTATTGTCGGTGTTTACTCAATATTAGATATAATGTGTTGAGTCTTGTTAAATGTATGGATTGACACTCGACATAACATGTCGAGTCTTTGAAAATGCCCAGATAGCGAGTGTCGGTCTATGCATTCGATAGGACTCGACATATTATATTTAGTGTCAGTCCGTACATCCGATAAGACTCGACATGTTATGTCTAGTGTCGAGTGAACACCGACGATGATAGCGAGTGTCGGTTGAAGCATTCGACAAGACTCAACATATCGAGTGTCCTTTTCGTCACGACGAAATGAGTCGATTTTCGTCATTTTTATACACGTCAAACAAAAAAATCAACCAAATAACATTTCGTTTAGCCTTATAAATACAAAATACGAGTCCAAATTCAAATTCCTAAATTCAAAATCCTTAAAATCTACCCTAAATTTTCGAACACAGGATAAGTTTCTCTTTCCTCTTGCTGCATTTCAGACTATATTTTCAACGATGTCGAGAGATATTGGAAGCTGGACAATAACAGACGGTTATGGAAATAGGAAAAGGTAAGTAAGGAAAGAGGAAAATAAAGAGTTTAGGAATAAATTGAATTTCAAATGGTATTTTAGTTATTTTTCGAAGAAAGTGTCTATAACATAAAAATTTTTTAAGATGTGTCTAAATTTTACTTAAGACTTAAAAAAAATATTTTTTTTTCAATTTTTCCTTATATTTTTCCTTTGTTTTTCTTTAAATTAATCGTAGTATAAATAAAATGCTCTACGCAGGTACTGTCAAATTGACGGTTGGCATGTTGGCATTGGCATAAGGCTTATGAGTAAGTTGAACTGGGTTCGGTTCATGCCAACATTTTAATTCTTCAGAAGAGAAGAAGGGTATAAAGTAATTTCAATATTAGTCATCCAACTTTACAGCAAAAGAAGTTAAACGCAGGATGATTTAAAGTTTTTTTAGGCCAATTTCGAAACATGTGGGGATCAAACAATATTAGGCTTAAGGTCATGGACAAAACTTTTCTTTTAAAAAATAACCATATCTTTCGAATTCGCTAGAGTACTTCACTATATATATAGAGTAACTGTTTACTTATATAAAAGTCGTAAACGAATATATAAAAATCGTAAACAAATAAATAAAAATTGTATTTACAATTTTTATATACTTATTTATCACTTTACAACTCTTATATATTCTTATATACTCATTTACAACTTTTATACATGAATTTACGATTTTTATACAAAATAAACAGTAATAATATAAGTACAGCTGCTATACTCAATTCATTTCCATATCTTTATAGAAATTAAATGTCATTACTCATGCTTGACAGCAAGACAACCAGATAGGCGTTTTCCATGGTCTTGAGAAAGTTAAAACTTCTGACATACCTAAAGCATCCATACTTCAGAAATAAAACTCACCAAGATCATTAATTTTTTCCCTTCACAACTAATTATTCTTACAAAGATTTATAAAATTTATACTAAAATCACAGCAAATTAAATTGATTCTTAATTTATGAATTATGCTACCTACTCTAATTTTCGTATCTTGATGCGATATTGCTTTAAATTGTTGTACTCTAATTTTCATATCTTCATGTGATATTGGTTTAAATTGTTATGTCAGTTATGTCATAACATCATAAATCATGTGTAATCGCTCTAAATCAATAAATCAATCTGACACCTACTGAAATGTAAAAGTTAAAATATATATCTAAATTATAAAATATTTTATTATTAGATAAATAATTATTTATTACTTATTTTTGTTAGTTAGTTGAACGATATATCAAATAGAAAATTCTATTTGTTACTTTTGCTTTATATGTGCTCAAAACTTAAACAAATTTATTACTTTGCATAATAAAAATCGAAATATCAAAAAAAAAAGGGGTTGGGTAATTGATAATTAACTTTGTTTATACAAGTAACGATGATAGTAAATCCAAACAAAGCTCTATAAAAAGTTAATAATTAGAGAATTAAAAAAACAACATATAACAAACATGGTCACTTTCGTTTGTTGTTTCAATTTATTAATCAGCAATATATGGCCCAATAGAAAGGTCAATTCATGGATGAGAAAAGTTCAAAATAAAAAAAAAGTAAGAAAGTAAGAATATTATTTAGAATATTTGCATGGAGGAAATAAAATCAAATCGAAAGCAATCTTAATGACAATCCTTTTATAATTAATTTTCTCACTATAAAATGGTGAAGTATTGTCAGCAAGATTTCCTCTTGATTACATCTGTAAGATCCTGCCTGGACCTGGAGCTTGACATGAACATGATCAAAATATAAAAATAATGATGTGTTGACAATGACCTCAATTAAGTTTAAAAAGTCCTCTACAACCATATAGTAAAATAGTAATATTAATCAATTCATTAATTAATAGCACACCAAGTAATTATAATTAAGGACCATTTCGTATAATAATTAAGAGGGCATTTTCAAAGTTGAAACTTTGATTGGTGGAAGTGCTTTTTGGGCTTGGATAACCAATGTTTGGGAATAAATTTTATTGCAAGGTAACATCATTGGGGAGTGAATAAGTGCATGAGAGTGCCTTGATGCTTAAGCAAATCTTTTAGGTCCAATGTCCATTATCTACTTATTAAAAAGTGATTATTATTATTATTATTATGTGTATGTGCTTATTTATTTTATTCAATTTTTAACCGACAGAATGTTATAATCTTAAGCTTGATTAAGATACGATAAGATTTTGTTGCATGCCTTTGTAGACTAACCTTTTAACTCATTGTCGACAAGCACTTGTTTTTGCCAACCACAAGTGTTTTTTCTTCTTGTATCAAACAATCCATTGAAATTGAAAATTTTCCAATAGACTTATCTCGTCATGGACTCAACCTTGTCCTATAGTGACGCTTTTAAATAACATATATGCTACACTATGTCACTCTCTGGTTATAAGGGCCTTGTATTGTATGATTCTGTATTTTGGATGTTGTGCTGCACGTGCAATGCAATGAATAAATGGTATGTGATTAAAAAAAATTAAAGAAAAATTATAAGGGAGTGTGGTGAGAGGAGAGGAGAGGGGACAAGGTGGAATATCTTTAATCATTAATTTGGCCTCATCATACTTTTTGAATAACGCTTTAACATCACGCTCTTTCTTTGAAGGGTGCAAGGCATGGAAGGACAATATTGATGATGGCGTGATGAGTTTTGACTTTGTGAGAGATTTCTATTACTTAGCGGACTCCATTCTCTTTCATGTTATCTTTTTAACTTGTACAAGCAAAGTGGAATCTTTTTGTGGGTGTAAACAATCTATTACGCTTGTAAGGCAAATGGGTTAAACATAAATTGGATTACATCAAGACCATTATTAAGACGAAAGTATATATAACAAAATTTCTATTGGATATGTATACATAATATGATGTAATTCCGCATTTTAAATTCTCATGTTGCGTACTAAAAGATGTTTATGTAACATAAGGGCCCCCATAAAGCTTTATTGCCATGCGATGGTTGGTACAAACAAACATGGCCAACAAGAAAATTATACTCTTGTCACTAGTAGAAAGGAGTGCAGCTCTGACTCAAAATATCGGATCAATGTTATCGGCTTCATGCACTACCTCAAAATTTTGTCCCCTAAAGAATCCCATGAGCCCTACTATGCTATTTCTGTTCATCAACCCATACACCAATGTAGAAGTGGAATGCATTTTGATGGATCTAATTTGCAGAAGTGGACCTTTGGCAGGCCTGCAACTTTCATCGCTATTAGCCAGTGTTTTCTTTAGCTCTTTTCGAAGCTGATCTTACAACTCGCCCTTGCAAATTCAAATAAATCGAGATTCAACCTCGTTATTGGTTTCTAGTGATATGAGTTGGTGCACTTATCACTAAACAAAGCGCCTGGCATGTGTCAATATCCGTGTTTGCTTTTTCCTCCCACAAAATGACACGTTTCTCCTACAACTCATGCTGCAAAATGAATTTCAACAAGCTTTTTATGGGCAGCCAACGCATGTCACAAAGAATGGTGTGTGTGTTCAGTCATTCTCTGCATAGAAGACAGTCCACACACAACACATTTCAAAGATTCTCAAATGGTTTAACTTTTGACATTCAGATTGCTTTCACGTGCTTAAAGGGGAAAAAAAACAATATATTGCTTATCTCAAGCTGCGAAACGAATTTAAACGTACTTGCTATCTGCATGCACCCAGAGTTCAAAGACATATAACATAATTCATATGAAGCATAGCATGAAATCATGCGTCATATGAATTTCACACCAAACTCAAAACATTTTACTCAAAACCGGTAAAGTAAAAGGATATCTAACCATGCTAAATAAACACAAAATAAGCATGACAACAAAGAACATTTGGAGAGTTGATCTTTGGTATGTAACAGTGAGGCTTTTCATATAGTGACAAAGACTATTGCACTAGCCATTTGATAAAATAATAGCATATGGGCCTATGCCCATTACCAACGACTACTAGTCAAGGCAAGAAATAGGCGCAATAACATCTTTCACAAAAGTTGGCAAAAAGACTGCAGAGCAAAACATTAGAGCTGAGGTTTGATATATAAAGTGTGGCTTTTGATATATTGGCAAAATACTTAATGGACTTCTGTACAACCAAGTTTCTCCATTGATGTCTTAACACCTAATGTCAAGGTGACAGTCCAACTTCAATTAGGAGCTTCTGCAATCATGTCAATCAAAGCCAAGCTCACTGATTTTATTGGAGCATCTATGAGAAATTGAACAAGCAATCTTTAAAATAGCAGAAGTTTAAAAACAAACAGGCTACAAGCAGATGCAAAAACAAAGAAGAAACTTCACCATCGAAATAGCATCATATGAAAATAATTATGGTCTCCATTGAACATAGCCACCAAAAATTATTATTTTAGAAATGAATCTACAACTCTCACCCTAATTTCTCACAAAAATTTGCAAGTTGAAGTAGATTAAAGGAGGGGGATAAAAAGTTAAAATAAAAAATAAACCTGCAACTAGATAACAAAAAAGCCAGAGCCATCCACAGACTAAAAACTGGATAGCGACTATCCATCCCAGCCATTTTACTTGACTAAATAATCTTCCACAATCTTCTGGTTCTAATTTCTTCTCTCCTACTTTTAGGTCTTCTTTCAGCTTCTCTGTTTCTTCCCATTGTCGGCCGCCTCATCATGTGGCCTTTAAACAAGAAAGAAACCAAATATATAAACAAACAAAACAAAATGCACTTGGTAATACTTTCAGCAATATATTTTTAAAGTCATATATTTCTATCTCTTAAGAGCAGCTGCAAATCGCATCCGGTACACATTTGGAAACGTGGGATAGAAACTTTAGTCTGCATTTCCATCCCTGGCACAGCTCATGCTGATTCTGGAAAAAGTAGTGCGTATAAAAAAGCACCTTCTATCTTTAAGGGATAATCCCAACTAACAAAGCGAACAAGGTTTTATATCAATATGATAGAATACATGTGAAGGAAAACATCTCAACATAAATCTGACATTTCTTTAGCTATCTAATGCTAAATCAAAAGAGTATACCATCAGAGATGATCTAGCACCCAAGGCATATCTGTGTATCAGTAAAATACTAAGATCCAGTACATGATTTCAAATGATAAACAAAAAAGGCCTATAACTTTGAAAAGTCACTAAACGAATTATTGGCATAAATTAAGTAAATAGGGAATTCTGTTGAAGATAACTCCATGTCGATTTTGATGTCATGTGTGAAATAATTTAAAAGAACTAACCATTCAACAGTAGTTAAAACACAACAACTTAAACGAAAGTAATAATCAAGTAATGCTTGCAGCTTCAGCATACCTCTTCGGTGGTTTCCTTCTCAAATCGATTTCAAGACACGTCTTTAGCTCTTCAATATTCAAAATTTTCCTTGGATCATATTTCAATAAATTGCAACCGTCCATAAATGTCGTAGGTTCAGCCAAACCTAGAATAAGTGACAAATCCTTAACTTTCCCCTTTGAGTAATCCATCAAAATGAGTGCTGCATGAAATCACGAATGAATTGATAATTAGCCAAATTATAAACCATGAAAAATAAATCCAAATATCTGTAAAGTCAGCAGATGTTTTTGCAACACACGATCAAATTTCAGCTCTGCGATTATCTATGTCATAAAATTGATCGATCCAATAGAGATTTAGCTGTACCCAAATATGAACGATACATAAATCAAACTCTTATCAAACAAAGTGAGATATGAGATAAGGTAACTATTTTCAGCAAAATTAATTCAAACCCAATTAACTGAAAAATCTTATGCCATACAGGATTAGATCTCATAATTTGATTAGCATTCTAAACAGTCTTAAAGGTAATACAAAGTCCAACCTCTAAATATTCAAAGCCATCTCCACAGATCAAATAATTCAGTACTTTAAAGTCTTAAATGTCTTAACAGCCTTGCCCATATAGTTTTGATCAACTAAAAACATAAGGGATAATGCATTTTCAGTAGGTACCAGCAATAAGTACTATTTGACAGTTTTTTAACTATAAATTACACTATAAAAATATCATTATCCAAAAACTCTTTGAAAATGTGTTGTTTCAGCTCTCTTCCAGGTTTTATGGCAAGATAGAAACAACAGGATTTTTCATCAGAAAAAAGAAGACATAGGTAGTTTGCGGAATATAGTTCATATCTAAGCATCCTTGTGGGCTTTGGTTGCAAAGGAATTTCAAGAGCCTTTATTTTATTTTATTTTTTTGAGAGTAAACCAAGGAGCTTTTCATTAAAGAAGAAAAAAGTCGATACAGAAGTGAACAAGTTGTGCACAAAAAGATCCAACTTATGCATCATATAAAGGCACCAGTAGAGGCTGACTTTTTTTTTTTTTTTTTTGGGGCCCCTTCATTAATCTTAATTCGGAAGGTATAGTGTCAGTGTGATGATTTTTCTATGTGAGTGCTAGTTCAAAGCAGGGATAGTTCATATTGGGGTTCAAGACTTGTCTCTTTCTATTACCTATGGATAGGGTAATCACCCTTCCCTTGTTTTTTTGGACTTGTAGTGGTAACAAACTCCACAGGAGTTCCAAAAGAGATACACTTCTAGAACTCCAACAACTTAGCAGCAAAACCAAATAAACAATTTATAGTTGACAAGCTTGAAAAGTAACACGAACCAATCCCAAATTGGTTTGCCTCCTTCTGGATAGTAATTTGTTCTAGTATTCCACCTTGTGAAATCATGAAGAGGAAAAAAAGAGAGAATGGTAAAAGGGGGGAAACAACCCTCACATTTCTTATGGTGATGGTAAAAGTTGGTCAAATTTCTCCCCTCTTTGTAAGACTTTTAGGGTTATGCCCATGAAAGTGGTAGAGTAGTTGAGGTTTTGCAGGAAGGAATACACATCATATTGTTTGACAGAACATGCTTGTTTGTTGCCTTGGTATGAAGGTTGAGAAAAAAAAAAAAAACAGAATCAGACTTAAGAGTGGAATTGTCAATCAAGTTGCTAAAACATGATTTGGGAAATTAATTATCTTTGCTTTTTATTTCCACATATTCATCTTTGGATCAATCCATGTCTGAGATTCTAAGGGATCAACATATTCTTAACTTTTGCTAGTCGTAAACTTCATTTGTACTTGGTCATACCCCGTTCAGTATTTTTAACTGTAACATACAACACAAGCCAAAACCACTAAACACTGGAAACATCAGAGATAGCATGATAAGTGAGCAAGTGTTTTACCATTACCATTTTATATGTTTGCCCTTGTACAAGTTTAGCACAAACAAAACAAGATATCTTCCCCATTCAATGTCTTAACTTTCCTAGACTACAACAAGACCAACATGTTATCAACACTGAGAAATTAAAACAAAAAAAACGAAGATCACATACTAATTTACAACACAGGCTCCATCTCGGGTTTCTAGTAAAAATAATAAACCATATAGACCAAACTAGCGATGGCATTATACTAAGTGAGAAAGACATACCAAGGGCTCGAAGCATCTTCAAATCAAATTTCTTTGCCAATTCTTCATGACCAATTATTTTTGCCCGTTGTAAAACTAGCAGCTTTAAGCTAATAAGCAAATCCTATTTTAAAAAAAAAAAACAAATTACTTCCGGTCAATTTCAACATCAAGAAACACAATCAGCAGCAGATGGACAAATCAAAATATTTTATATATTGAAATTGATTTATCTTGTTGGTTTCAATTACCTCCATAACCGGTTTCTAACAAAATTTATTCAAATTAATAAAGTTCTCCAATTATCAATAAAAAAAGTAAATAAAATAAAGCGAGCAAGCAATAAGATGAGAACAGCAGGGATAGAGATATATTTTACAAGCTCAGACTCAGAAAGTGAACAAAGCCAAGTGACATCTTCAATTCTATTTCCACTCAAAATTTCTTTCATCTCAGCCGATTCCATCTCCATGTCTCTTCTCTCTCCCCGTTTCCCTCTTCCTTCCCTTCTTTCACGCTTTATTTTCCTTCCCTCTATGCTCTATCTCTCAGCACGGCTGCTCTTCGCTCCCGAGGTTTGTTTCTTTGTTTAGCACCTAACCGTTACTGTTGTCCAAAGTCTTAAAAAACAAGAATAATGAACAAAACTAGCAGAAAGGCCACAAAATGTTTGCAGGGCGAAAGGGGGGTCAGTGGGTGGGTCAGATTCTAGTTGTAAAGCCTTCAACAGTTCCAGATAGAAATAATTATTTTAAATGCTTTGCCCCGGCAGGTGGAGGAGACAGATGTGGCCGTCTTCCTTGGATCCAAATCAAAACAATAAATCGAATTAAGAAAAATTACTACCAAACTCAAACTCAGCAGCTCCAACACCTCTATCCAGTAAGCTTCACCAACACCATCCAATACAAGAAATAAAATGAAATTTGTACAAAGTCAGCAACTTAACATCACAACCAGCAACTTATAAAACCCATAAGCAGCAACACTTCTCAAACTATCGTAAAGAATCAAAATCCACCGAAAAGAAATGTGTGGTGTAACCATGAGTAGAACAAAAGAACCCTTTTGTGAAGTGCGCACCTAAAGGAGCCAGGATGCAGCGTCAGCGAGATCGGGCGGTGAAGAAGATTAAGTGGTTGGGGGAGGTCCGGTAGCTCTTCCCAATCTGCCTGATGAAGGAGATGGAGCGGTTGGGGGAGATCGGGCGGATAGGGGAGATCTGGTAGCTGTTCCCCCGCAACCTGGTGAAGGAGATGTGGAGGGGTTGGGCGAGATCGGCAATCAGCCTAGACTCGATTTCTCTGCTTTTCTGTATATTATTTCTTTTTTTTTTCTCTTAAATATATGATTATTTTTTTTATTTTAAGAATTGTATAAGAAGGGCTAAAATTGTCATTTCTCATCTTTATTAGAGTTAAACTTAACGGTTGATAGATTTTTTAAAATTTGATCGATGTGGTTAATAAAAAACCTATAATCATTCGTTACTTAAAATTAAACTAAAACTTACGAAGTCATTTTTTATATACTCTCAATTTAAAATAGTAACTCTGCTTTTAAGAGGGTTTCATTTAAGCGTCACTCGAAAAGGGTGTTGAGACTGTCACTTGTCCCAATCTCAATCTCTCAAATCTATCCTAAACATGATGATAGGATTAAGATTAATACAATTCTATGTCAGCCTCAGTCCCAAATAGGGGTGGCAATTCGTGTTCGCGGGTCATATTCGTGTCGTGTCGAGCTGTGACACGATAAGAATTGACCCAACACGAACACGACCCGTTTATTATTCGTGTCACCGTGACATGACACGATTATTAAACGGGTAACACGACACGACACGCTAACACGAATAATAAACGGGTCGTAATCGTGTTAGACACGAACACGACCCGTTTAACACGATTAAGACACGTTTACATTATTGACACGATTATGACCTGTTAACACGATTATGACACGGTACAGAATTAGATTTCTAATTTTTGTTAAATGATAAAAATATCCTAAGTTTTAAAATTTATTAGGTTTTTAAAATTCTGCTTTTATTTTAAAATTTGGATACATATTAGGACTAAAATGTCTAAAAAGTTTAGTATTTTTAAATTTAATATGTAATCGTGTCAATATTCGTGTTAATCGTGTTATTGTGTCAATCGTGTATAATATGTATTCGTGTTACTCATGTCATAATCGTGTTTGTGTCAATATTCATGTTAATCGTGTTATCGTGTCAATCGTGTATAATATGTATTCGTGTTATTCGTGTTACTCTTGTCATAATCGTGTCGTGTCATAATCGTGTTCGCGTGTTGAAGACTCTCAACCCGAACACGACACTATTATTAAACGGATTGAAATCTTCGACACGAACACGACACGAATACGAATATGCCAAAACCTAAACCCGCTTAAACCCGTGTCGTGTCAAGTCGTGTCGAAAATTACTACCCCTAGTACCAAACACGACCTTACAGTACTATCTTCCCAAGGATTTTCTTTTTTTTTAAGCACACACCACAGAAAGGGTTTTCATTAAAATTTTTACTTCTTAAAAATTATTTATAAATTACATTTAACAGAAATGAACACCTTAAAGGTATATAAATTTACTCAATTGTCTAATTCAGTTAATAATCATACTAGCGACAGAAATTTCAAAATACATTTTTATCTCCGCTAATAATAATTATTATTCAAAAACCATAGTTTTTCAGATACTAATCTTTAAAACATTCGAGTCCTGAATATTTCAAATCCTAACATCTTTAAAAACGAAACCTAAAAATTCCCAAGATCGTAAAACTCATTTTCGACATGCAAATCGAACACTTGTGGTGTGGATCTGTACGATACCTTGAGTTGGAGCCCCGGTGGACTTGAAACAAGTGGCCGGCCATACCAAGTCAGCAGCAGTGACAAATGAGAGCGAGAGTGTGGCGCGCAGCTCAGAGGAATCTGGGTGGTGCGGCTGTTTGCACAGATTTCGATATTTAGCTTTTCTAATTAATTCTTTTTTCGTTTAGTTTAAAGAATTTGATTTGAAATAGGATTTATGTAAAATGCCTGTTTTACCCTCTCCAGTCAACGGTTAAGTAACGGAATCAGTGAGTCGACCAATTTTATGTAATTTTAGAGATTTTGGATCGTTGGTTTTTAAGTGAGAATAAACAAAACCTAGTTATGATAAAATTCTCTGGTCTTATTGACGATAGATGTAACATGTTGAAGCCAGAAATTGACTCCATAGATGAAACGAAAAAGAATAAAAGAATATTGAAGCCAGATCACTAACTGCTACTCATCAGTAAAACCAAAAAGGAAAATTGGAAATTATCAAAACAAGGTTCTATTTTTCAGTGATTTATATGTGGGCTATTTGTCACTAATTTTGTATCAGTGCAACTCTCCCTTGAAAGCACGAACCCTCGCATCTACTCTTGCAGAAAACCCAATTTGAGTCAACTTCTGAGAGTTGAGTTGTTCCCTCTCCAACATCTGGTTTTCTGTAGCATCTTTTTGGAATACTTAATTTCGTGCATGACACGTGTAAAAATTATTTAGCCCACATGACGAATAGTCCCCATGATAATTTATTTATTATTAGATTTAATAAATAATTAAGTGGATAAATCTTTGTGTAATTAGTTATTAATTAGACTTTGTAATTAAATAAACTACTTATTGAAAAAGTTATCATATTTTGATGAAAAAGAGGAATTCACTTAGATTGAGAAACTGATCCTCTCTCTACCCATAAAAGTTTAGAGTCATCATATAATTATAAATGTTTGATCTATCTATTAAAAATTAGATACGAAACTAAGATAAAAAGGGAGAAATAATTTGTCCTTATAAAATTAGTAATTAACCGATGGATCGATCAAGGTACATACAAATTATACAATTATTATTTATGTTATTTAATTCATATATCAGATCATGTATTCAAATGATTATTGAACAATTTATATGTGGTATTAGAGCCTGGTACATGAATGTGATATTTGATTAATTGTAGTGATGTTTGATTAATTACATGATGATTCTGGCATATTATTTCTTTATGATTCGATATATAAAATCGGAAGCCATATTGTTGAAATTTTCGCGTTGCGAAACCGAATGATTTATAACTGTTGGTTAAGCCAAATAATTTATATTATTAGCATGCATCAATCTCTTTTGATTAAAGCTTATTAAATTACTAGATTGTTTTTGTCCCATGTCTGTTACACGGCATCACGTTCCTTTGCAAGCCATGTGATCAAAGTTAAAATATGATTTTGTCAAACTTGCCTTACGATACCTTGGCAAGCTTAATGGATATTGTATGAGTGGCATATTTTTTGTTTGCCCTCGGCAAGCTCAAATGATGTTATATTAATATGATATGATTTATTATTAGTTTTATAAGCTTAAGAATGTTTGGTTTTTGGATTATTTATTCCCACTTGTTAGCTTATAATTATAAAAAAATCATGCACGTTCAAGTATTAAGTAACATCAAATTTATGAAATTATACAATTATAAATCCATATTATTTATTGTTTTGTTAGTCACCAAAGTGGCCAAGTGGCCAAAACAAGTAAGTCTATTTGGATTTTAAAATTGTATAATTTATTATTTAGTCAATTATCCATAATTTTATAATGCATATAATGATTATTTATGTATGGATATATTGATGCTTATTATTTGTATAATATCTAAGATTGCCCAAAGGTGAATCATATGTTATATGAGTAAAAAATTAATTGGGGTAATAAATATTTGTTAATTAGATTTGTTCGGATATCAAAAGATAACAAACTTATCTATTTGACAAAATATACATTACCCATTAAAGTTTATAAAATTGCATTATAATTTATGTTTGATATAACGTTGTTTCTATCCAAATGTGAACTTTGATATTCATTTATGTTATTATTTAAATATGAATTATGTTTATGTCTCAAAGCAAAGTAAGTAAATTATTTTATTGTTTTATCATTATTTTGTAGTTACTCTTCCTATTCATTCTAGTTTGCATACTTTGTCTGTTCCTATATTTAATGGGCTAAATTTCTCAAATTGGAAAGAGCAAGTTCTATAGCAATTAGATATCAATGATTTTGATATAACACTTGATTATGAGAAACCTGCTGCTCTTAATGATGCAAGTAGCAATGAAGAAAAGGCCCTTTATAAAGCTTGGGAAAAGTCAAACAAGCAAAGCCTTAGGCTTATGCGAATGATATTGCACGTAATATTAAAACCACTCTTCCTGAGGCTGATTATGCTAAGGTTTTTATGAAAAATATGAAAGATCATTCTATAGTGTTGATAAGCCTCTTGCTAGGACATTAATGGCTAACTTGACCGCCATGAAATTTGATGGTTCACATAGCATGCATAAGCAAATTACCGAGATGACAAATACAGTTGCAAAGCTAAAAACCTTAGGAACGGAAGTGGCTGATTCTTTTTTGGTGCAATTCATTTCGAATTCCTTGCCTCCCCAGTATTGGCCTTTTCAGATTAATTACAACATTATCAATTATGAATGGAATTTGAATGATTTGGCCTGTAAGCTTATACAAGAGGAAACTCATGTCATTGATCTTAGTAGTAAAGGAGCTAGTAAAAAACATAGGAAAAAGTCTAAAAGGGTCATGAAGGAAGGACCACCTCAGAATGATGAATCTAAAGTCATTCATAAGAGGCAACAAAAGAGTGATAGATATTGTTTCTATTAAAAAGACTAGACACTATTAGAAAGACTGCCCAAAACATAGGACATGGTTAAAAAACAAAGGGATTCCTTATGATCTGCACCATAAATCCAAATGAAGTTTTCTTTTTATGGGAAATCGAGCCAAAATACCCATTGAAGGTGTTTGGACTTATCGGATTCCGATTACCAATTAGATTTGTTAGAAGCACTTTATATTCCTTCAGTTTCTTGCAATTTAGTATCCTTGTCAAAACTTGATATTATTGGCTTCACCTTTAAATTTGAGAATGGAAATTTTAGTTTATTTAAAAATTCTCATTTTATTGGTTCTGGGCTTTTATATGATGGTTTATACAAATTAAATCTTGACAACTGTTTTGCTGAGACTCTTTTGACCTTGCATCAAAATATTGGAACTAAAAGAGGCTTGCTTAATGAAAATTTAGCCTTCCTGTGGCGTAAACGTTTGGGTCACATATTTAAAAAAAGAATAGAAAGATTAGTAAAGAATTAAAATATTCCAAATTTAGATTTTACTGATCTTGGTGTATCTATTGATTATATTAAGGGAAAGCAAACAAAACATATAAAGAAAGGAGCCATAACAAGTACACAGCTTCCTGAAATTATTCACACTGATATATGTGGACTTTTTGGTGCTCCATCTTTTAATGGATAAAAAATATTTGATCACTTATGGTTATATCTATTTATTGCATGAAAAATTTCAAGCATTACATGCCCTTGAGGTATGCATTAATGAGGTTGAAAAGCAATTAGATAGAGAAGTGAAGATCATAAGATCTGATATAGGTGGTGAATATTATGGGAAGTATGATGAATTAGGATAATGTCGTGGTCCATTTGCCAAATTCCTAGAAACACGAGGCATATGTACTTAATACACTATCCACGCCACAACAAAATGGCATGGTTGAAAGGCATAATCATACATTAATGGATGTTTAGGAGTATGTTAAATAATTCCACCTTGCCCATATCATTGTGGATGCATGTGCTTAAAACTACAATGTATTTATTAAATCGGGTTCCTAGCAAGGCAGTTCCAAAGACTCATTTTGAACTTTGGACTCGAAGGAAACCTAGTTTAAGACACTTGCATGTTTGGAGTTGTCTGACAGAAGCAAGAATTGGTAATCCACACGAAAAGAAATTGGATTCTTAAACCGTCAGTGGTTACTTTATTGGCTACCCAAAGAAATCCCAAAGGTATAGGTTTTTCTATCCTAATCACAGTCTAGGAATTGTTGAAACCAATACTGCTAGGTTCATTGAAAATGGTGAAGTTAGTGGAAGTGATAAACCGCGAGATGTGGTTATTCAAGAAGTTAGGGTGGAAATCCCATTACCTTTAACTTCTCAAAATTATGTTTCTCCAATTGTTGAACAAAATGAAAATGTTGAACAACAAACTAATGACAATCCACTTCCTAATGAAACTATCACTGATGACCCTAATGTGGATGAACCAAAAGAAATACCATTATGACATTCCTAAAGGGAAAGGAAAAGTGCTATTCCTAATGACTATGTAGTATATCTACAAGAGTTAGATTGACATTAGACTCAATAAGGATCCGATAACGTTTTCACAAACCATAGAAAGAAGTGATTCTACCAAATGGATTGAAGCCGTGAATGATGAGTTAAAATCTATAGAACAAAATAGAGTTTGGGATCTTGTTGAATTACCAGAGGTTGTAAAAGGGTTGGGTCTAAATGGGTCTTTAAAACCAAACTCGACTCTAAGCGTAATATTGAACGATATAAAGCTAGACTTATTGTCAAAGGTATTACCTAGAACGAAGGCATTGATTATAAGGAGACGTTCTCACCAATCTCTAAAAAAGATTCATTTGGAATTATTATGGTGTAAGTAGCTTAATTCAACTTAGAGTTACATCAAATAAATGTGAAAATTGCCTTTTTGAATGGGAATTTAGAAGAAGAAGTTTAAATGGACCAACCTGAAAGCTTCTCAATTAAGGGAAAGGACCACATAGTGTGCAAACTTAAGAAGTCAATGTATGGACTTAAACGAGCCTCCAGAAAATGGTATCTTAAGTTTAACAATACTATTACATCTCTTCGATTAAGAAAAACATTGTTGATCGATGTAGATATCTAAAGATTAGTGGGAGCAAGTTTATATTTTTTAATCTATATGTTGACGATATTTTGCTTACGAGTAATGATCTAGTTATGTTGCATAACACTAAGAAATTTCTTTCTAAGAACTGTGAAATGAAAGATATAGGAGAGGTGACCTATGTGATAGGAATTCAAATATTCCAGGATAGATCACAAGGATTTTTGGGTTTGTTTCGAAAGCATATATCGATAGAGTTGTTGAAAGATTTGGGATAGAATCTTCTTCGTTAGGTGTTGCCCCAATTTAGAAAAGAGATAAATTTAGTTTCATGCAATGTCCAAAGAATGAACTAGAGCATGAGCAAATGAAAAGAATTCGTTATGCATCAGTTGTAGAAAGTTCAATGTATGCCCAAACTTGCACTATACTAGACATTAGTTTTGTTGTTGGGATGTTAAGGAGATATCAAAGTAATCCTCGAATGGATCATTGAGAAGTTGAAAAGAAAGTCTTATGATATTTGTAAGGAACTAAAGATTACATGCTCACATATAAAAGATCCAATCATTTAGAAGTGATTGGTTTTTCAAGTTCAGATTTTGTTGGATGCCTTAATAGTAGGAAATCCACATTTGGTTATTTGTTCCTATTAACTGGTGGAACAATTTTATGGAAAAGTGATGAACAATCTATCATAGCATCATCTACTTTGGAGGAAGAGTTGTAGCCTGCTTTGGGGCTACAATTCATGCATTATTGTTGCAAAACTTTATTTTAGGACTTGGGGTTGTCAACTCTATTGATAAGCTGCTGAATATTTATTGTAATAATTTTACAGTAGTTTTCTTCTCTAAGAACGACAAGTATTCTAAAGGTGCCAAACACATGGAGTTAAAATACTTTTCCATTAAATAAGAACTTCAGAAATATACAGTGTCAATAGATCACATAAGTACTCGACTTATGGTTGCAAATCCATTAATGAAAAGGCTATCATCTAAGATTTTCTAAGAGCATGTTGAAAGAATGGGTCTTGGGATATAATCACTCAGAGTTTACTTGTGGATTTTGCATAATGTTTATTATTATTATTTGACAATTTAAGCTCAATAATATTTTTGTTTTTGATTTGTTCCTATTTGCCATTATGTTATGTACATGGATGTTATTTGGTGAACGATAGTAGGATTTGTCTAAGCATTATTGTTGGACCTTATGAAACTTCTCATTAATAGACCAAGTTAAGTTGATTGCTAGTGTTTGTAGTACTTGGAAGGGAGTATATCGAGTTAATGATGTATAACCGCTAAGACTGACTGACATTAGTATTCTAATTGATTTTGGTGTTTATGTGACTAATTTTAGATTATCCCTAGTATTGTGCACCTAATGTTTTACTTGTTAAACCCTTAAGTAAATATTTGTCATATGGACCACGTGGGAGAATGTAGGAACTATTTGGCCCACATGACAATTAGGTTCACATGATAATTTATTTATTATTAGGTTAGATAAATAATTAAGTGGTTTAATAAATAGTTAAGTGGATAAATCTTTATGTAATTAGTTATTAACTAGACTTTGTAGTCAAGTAAACTACTTATTGGAGAAGTTATCTTATTTTGATGGAAAAGAGGAATTACAGTTAGACTAGGAAACTAATCCGCTCGCTGCCTATAAAAGTTTAGAGCCATTATATAATTGCAAACATTCAATCTATATATTAAAAGTTAGATACGAAATTAATGCAAAGAGGGAGAAATAATTTGTCCCTAGAAATTTAGCAATTAACCAATAGATCAAGGTACGTATAAATTACACAATTATTGTTTATGTTATTTAATTCATATATCAGATCATGTATTCAAATATTTATTGACTGATTTACAACATGGTCATCCGTGGGATGAACTGAACATTTAATGACAATGTCCAGGAAGTAAGGACGGAGAAAAACAACTACGATAAGCAGTGTAACTATACAGTAAATGGGTGCGGCTCCAATGGCTTCCAGGAAGAGATGAAATGCTTTGTTAGAGCACTTGGGAGGGAGTGCACCATATACAAACAAAAAGATCATAACAAGATGTTGCCCATATGACAAATCCAAAAATGGATTGTCTCCCAAGTATAGGAGTGTCGAAGTAATAAATCCGGTGAGACCGGGGTCGATCCACGAGGAAGAGAATTTTAGCGTTACAAACTATAAAGTAAACAAATATGATATGGATGATTCAAAGGGATGGCAAGATAATATCCACAAGTATGAGTAAAGAAAAAATTCTTAAACAATAAATAAGAATAACACAAGAGAAATTCACACAATAATAATGAGAGCTAAGGTTAGGGGATCCGTCCTTGATATTTCAAGTAAGGATAAACAACCCGTTTTAGTTATATGAATCATATTTGCTTCGTTACCAATATTTATACCACTTCTTATAAATGGTTTCAAGCATCCAATATGCCAATCTCCATATGTCTACAATAAATCAAGGTTCCTAACTAGATTCATGTCGGTAAGGATGACTATACAACATCTAGAAAGGATCCAAGCATTTGATGTGCCAAGGATTGTCTACAATGGATCAAGACCTCCACTTTACGAGTGGTGTCAAGATTAATTAAGAAAATAAATATAAATCATATAAACAACATAAGATCATGATTATTAAGCACATATTAAGGGTTAGAGAATCCTTACTCTCATATCAAGGGTTTCACCCTTTCACCTTAGCAAGAGAGAAATTAGAAAGACATTATAAGATAAAGAAAACGAATTATAAGAAAAAGGAAATTCATTAATAACATAGAAATACAAGAGAGAAAAATAATACAAGATCCCAGCAAAGGCCAAGATGCCCCAATGGGTCACAAGGCACCTCTATTTATAGATACATTCAAGGGCAAACTTGTCAAATTACAAAGGAATAATTGTCAAATATTAGATGCACCAACTTTGACGATTGGGATAATTAGGTGAACCGACTTTAACCACCGATTTTGACATTGAATTTTTGAGAATTTTAATCACATGTCTTCAGAAAATCGTAGATATTTCTCTTGGATTTCTAGAACATCTTGATTCATATGATTTGGATACGTATTCTAAGAGATATGGTCAAAATACTGAGGTATGGTCAGGCTGGGCCGAAACTGCAGATGGGTTCACTTCAAGCTCATTTTTGGTCCACTAAGAGCTCGAATTTGATGATGTTTCTAAATACAATCTTGTAGATAATTTAATCAGCTTTCCAAAACATTAAGATTTGAACCATTCTGATCTATAAATAGAGAGTTATGCCTATTTTACCAAACATATAACAAAACCAAAATTAAGAGGAAGTTAATTCTAAAGATGCAAAGACTACAAATATGCTTAAGTTGAGGAATTTAATGACACTATTAATACAATATGATGAACTAAGCTCTTATTAAACATACATATTTAAGTGTTCATCACCATATGAAAAGATGTTGAATCTAGGTAAAGTGGTTGATAACAAGGGCGATTTGGCTATTCACAGTCCAGAGTATGCATGTGTGCATAATTGCACCGAAGTGCGTTGTATCTGCAACCTGTCCATCTTCCTGGAATGCCATTGGGGAGAGTACATAAATATTGGCTAGGATGGTGACAAGAGAAGCAATCATGCCGTTTAATATCCAACCAATGATGTGGCTCCAACTGTAGTGTATATTCATCTGGACTCGCCAATAAAGGGCTGGAAATTGTTGTATTGCAGAATGAAATACAAGTGCGTTAAAAACCAAGACAATTGTTAATGATTAATATTAGTTCAATCAAATGAAAGATCATGTTTTGGGAGTTCAATTGTTAATTAGTGTAGCATTGCTCTATAGTATGATGTTGTGCTTGTGCATTTATGTACAAAAAGCTGAAGAAGGGTTACAAAATAGTTTGAGTTATCAAATTTTCTTACCTTGAGGCATGCATACGTAGGATGAAACATCCTGCTTAAGGACTCTTGGGGATATAACTGGTAAGGAGGTGAACATTAGATGTACTAATCATCAAATAAGACCTCCCTTAAGAAACTTGTATATAATTCATAGTAGAACAAATTGAGGCCAAATGCGATGTTCTTGTATACAATACAGAGAACCTAACTTGAGAGGAAACTAATTATATCAATCATTTAAGTAGAGTTCAGGCTACAATATGTAAATATTGTTCATTTGCAAATCAGATATTCACCATTTTGGAGATTCTCTTGTAACACTAGTGACCATGAACTATAAGAAGTCTCTTTAAGAATTGGAACTGAGGTATTGAGAAATCACTGGCCATGATTGCCTGCAAGTAATATTTCATGAAAATCTATAACAATAATGTAAATAGCCCCTGCATATCCATATAACATGACTATCAAATTATTTATGCAAAATGTTTGTACTCACAGTTTCATTTTTAAGGTAGTCTTATAACTAATACATGATAATAAGGGAGCATAAAATCTAAGAAACCAAAAATGAGCTAGAATTAGACCATAATATAAACCCTCATTCCCAAAGTAAGGGTGTCATAATTAATGGAAATTGTGGTTATGATGGTGTAGTAGTTAATTAAGCACGGTAATAAAGACCAGATGGTGATGGTTGAAGTCAAAATTGTGCCACCATAACTCCACTCGCATCTTTCTTGCTTCCTTTTGGCTTTGCCACTTTATGTTTGTTGAGCTATGAGTAGGGGTGTGCAAAATAATCCGACTCGATCCAATTCAATCAGGTTTTGTCAAGTTGGTCGAGATGGCATCTAGTCTGCATTTGGAGAAACTCGAAATCGGGTTTTCTTGTCAGGTTTTCTATAATCGGGTTTTTTATCGGGTTGTTGGACTGAAACCCGAAATAACCCGACCCGAAATTTATTTCCTTAAAAAATATAATTTTGCCACTTGTCTCAGTGTGATTAGTAAAAACAAAATATTATAGTGGACAATGCCACAAGATATCAGTTATGTAAATTTATATTTTGCAACAAACCTAAATCTTCAATGCAAAATCCAAATCCTAAATCCAATTGGAGCGGCTCCTCCCCCCAAGCTCTAACTCCACCAAACCACCTCGCCACAGCCACTAATCGATCTCATAGCTGTTAGCCCTAAGGCTACATGATAATTTTGATGATAACAATACACATTGATTAATTGTGATTTACTAACATGTTTATTTATGTGCAAGAGTAATATCATTGAAATAATTGTAAAATCAAGAAGAGGCTTATTAAAATGAAGTGTTGAAGCTAAGGAGAAGACTACATGTTAAAGGCACCAAAGTTTAAGAACAAGGTTTGATTCAAGGAATGTGACACATGAGCAATGTTCAATCAATTGGTCATATATTTCTCTACAGATGTCCAAATGATGTGATTCTTGAGCCTTTGGAAAGCTTACTCAATTTATAACATTTCATATGTTTTAAGGAAATTTAAATTTCAAATAGAAGGCTGACATAATTGACATGCAATTCGGTGGACTGACACAGAGAAGAAAAATCAACTCATATGAGCACTGAATGATATTTTGTCCATATCTTGAGATAGAGATATCCAAATGCTTTGATTCTTAATGTTTTGGAAATTTTATTGAAATATGCAGATCTTTTATGGTTTGAAGAAATTCAAATTTCAAATAGAAGGCTGACAGAATTATCATTCAATTCGGTAGACTGACACAAGGAAGAAAAATCAAGTCACATGAGCACCGAATGGTGTTTTGGCCATATCTTAAGCTACAGATATCCAAATGACTTGGTTATTGATGCGTTGGAAAGCTTATTCAATTGTGAAGATCTTTTATGTTTTTCATATTTTCAAATTTCAAACGAAACATTGACAAAAATGACAGACAAAATTACGGTTTTTATGGTGGGCAGAAAATTTGGAGTTGGTGTCTTCACTTGATTAAGTTCATCTCATTTGCCTATAAAAGGAGCCCTTCTCCCGTGCATTCAGAACAACAAGAAGAGCAAGAGAAGCATCTATCAGGCAAAAAATAAGAGAAATATCAAGTCTAGAGAGCTTTTATATGCTTTATCTACTCTTTGAAGAGAGTTATACTTTTATTGTAAAAATTATCTTTGTTCTTGTATTGTGGTGAGAGTGAGATTTTCTTGTAAAGGATAAAAGTTATCCTTGAGAGAACTATTTCCTTGATGAGGTTGTTCATCAAGAAGAACTCTTGGTGTGGTGTTATCAAGAGTTGAAGGAAGTTGCCTTGGTGAGGTTGTTCATCAAGAAGAACTCTGGGTGTGGTGTTATCAAGGGTTGAAGGAAGTTGCCTTGGTGAGGTTGTTCATCAAGAAGAACTCTTGGTGTGGTGTTATCAAGAGTTTGAAGAAAAAGTCTTGGTGAGGTTGTTCATCAAGCAAGTTGTAAAGATTTTTACAACTTAGTGGAAAGCTTAGCTCGTGGAGCTAAGAGCCCGTGGACGTAGGCAAGGTTTGCCGAACCACGTACATCGAGTTTGCACTCTCTCTATCCCTATACTCTTTACATTTACTTGCACTTGTGAGTGTTCATTATTATTATTCTCTTGATTACATATTTGATAACTTCTAATTTCATCTTCTTCACATTCATTCTCAAAGAAAGAGTAAACTAATTTTGATCTTTCAAGAAAAGTTTTACAAATCCGTTTTGATAAATAAAAACCCAATTCACCCCCCTCTTGGGTTGCCATACCTGGGTCAACAATAGCCACCATCCAATCTCATTCACATTTGGTCTCGTCCTGTTGTTGGCCGTCTCATTTTGTTGTGGATCATAGTTGTTTGTAACTGTCTTGGTAAGAGCCAAGGTTTTCCATTCTTCGTTCCTGTTTAATATGCCTTATTTATTTAGTTTCTAGGGGCATGCTAAACAAAGTATGTTTGAACTTAATAAGTTCATCATATTTTGCTTTAGCTTTGTTTGACCTTTCAGCTTTGTGGTTATTTTGCAGAGCCATAGCCACGGTCAGGTCCTCTACTCTATCATGATAACTTTCATGTTTTTTTCACCTATTTTTTATTTATTTGATATAAGTTGTTGCATGCAAAGAACTATAATTGTTGTTGTTATCGGATTTGATTTTTAATTTAAGTTTTAATTAAGTTTCTGACAAATGTATATATAGTTGTTGCTTATTATTGATCATTTGATTGCTTTTGTTACATTTATCAATTAATTGATATTTGTATATTAAATATAAGGTAGGAATAATAGGCTTAACATGTTTTGTTAAAAAAAAATTATTCTTAAAATGTTAAATTAAATATTGATTATGCTTTGCATATTAATTTATATGTATATATATATAATTGTATAATTTTAATTCTAATTTATTTGCTTTGGATAAACTGAAATTTGGAGACTATGGTAGCCTTGTTGAATATTGATAATGTTTTGATATTTTGTTATTTGAAGTTGGTGGAAATTTGGAAGAGGTGGCTTGGTGCCTTTTCAAATCTCAAGTTGGTGCCTTGGCGGAATTTTATGCTTTGTTGGAATCTTGAATTGTTGTAATTTCGAGATTACATTTATGTATTGTACTTAGACTATATAATCATGTGTTGTGCCATGTGACTTTATTTTTGGAGTCTTGGACTTATGAATTATGTGTTGAAGACTTTGATTTTGAGTATGTTTTTAATAAATTGAAATTAATTTTTTTTTTGGTTTTGGATGTTATGGATGGTTTCTTATGAAAAAGAAATGAATTCATGTTTGGTGGGCCCTATTTTGTATAAAATATAGCCTAATATATGTTAATGGGCCCTATTTTACACATGATATAGAATTTAAATCATATATAGGCCTAATAAAAATGGTAACAAGAAAACAGTGAAATTGGGTTTAGTCAAACCCGCATAACCCAACCTGACCCCAGGTGTCGGGTTATATGTCGGGTTTACCAAAAACCCGACCACAGGTTGATTTTCTAGAACCCGATGCATCATCGGGTTAAGTCAGGTTGGATAAAACTCGATCCGACCGAACCCATGTGCATCCCTAGCTACGGGACAAGGGAAATAAAGGAAATGGGATTAGCCTATAAATTATTTTAATAACCCTTGCAAATCATTATGCATACAAAATATATACAACAAAAACCAAGTTCTACACCAAATATAATTACATATGAAACAAGTTAGTGCAACAATTGTGAATATAGAAGTTATTAATTAAGCAAATTCTAAAGTTCTTAGCCATCCCAAGCGTTGGTCATCCGCCATAGCCATGAAAGCCTCTTGCTATCTGGGCCTCTAGAATATCTCAATTGCCTTATACACAGATATAGATGTTGGTTCAACCTCGTCAATCACTTGTAACACTTTGATGCAAGCAGTAATTGAAGCCTCTGTTCTTCCTATGCTAATACTAGCACTATCTCTATGCTTAACAAGGTTAACAAACAGTTTTTTTTCATTGCTGACAAGTCTGAGGGCCCAGTTGATTATTTTCCAACTTTACGAAAATTTGAGGATGTTGATTTCTTGTTTATGCAAATTATCATTTGCATTGATTACATTTAGCACCTCAGCATTGATTGAATTTCCTGATGATAGACTAGACTTACTATCACTAGAATCATTTGGCAGAGATACATTTAATGTAGGTTTTATTTTGATCCCATTTTGAGAAGTTGTAAAAGATTCCAAACTTGCTTCATCAAGGGTACTAAAGATGGAAGTTAACTTCTCATACTTGAAAAATATGGAGGCTCTATTTTTCTTGAACCCTGGATTGACCTGCATTAATTAATTGTATATCATGTCAATGAATCATAAAAGTAAGAGAAGATATATATGCCACAAACATATAATAATTAACCTCAAGATAAGAAGCATTGTTGTTGTTTTTATTAGCCTTATTCTGTGCTTTCCATTCATTAAACAGATTTTTTAAATGAATCTAGCATAGAAGCCAGGAAGAAAAATGAAGAAACCAGGTAAAGAGAAAATAGCTATGTTTCAAGCTTCAACAAAAGAGAAAAATTCCATCCATGATTAATGATACTCCAACGAAAGAAAAAACTAAACCAAATACAATACTGTAGCTATTTATATGCTGCCTCCTTTACACAAAATGGTGTGCAACAATAGATGGGCAAAAAGGTAACTAACAACATAATGAAATAAACATTAAAGAAACATAAGAAAATATAATATGGAATTGGCTGAGACTCCACTGCATCAGTTCCCTTCTGCTGTAGAAAAACTCGACTCGAGTTCTTTAGCTTTAATAAAACTCTCACCTGGTGGATGGAAAGCATATATATCAGCAACATAAAAAATAAGAGAAATGCCCTAGTGAGCGAGGAGGTCCAAGACATATGCATTGTCGCTGATGTGATTTAGAATTGGAAAGGGACCAAACTTTCGAGCTTGCAACTTATTAAAAGTGCCAACAGGGAACCTCCCATGCCTGAGATGTACCATTACTAAATCAGTAGCATTAAAAATTTTCTTTCTACAGTGAACGTCAATGGCTTCTTTATACTTTTGATTCGAATCCTTCAGCTTTTTCAACATGTGGTTTAGGCAATATTGCAAGATCAATAGTATGGTTAGCCAACCTGGTATACACAATAGCAAAGGGAATTTTCTAATGGAGCAGTTTACATAGAGTTATAAGCAAACTCTGCTTGAGCTAACTTGTCATCTCATTGCTTTGGCACTTCACTTCCTATGCTGCGTATCATATTTCCATGGTTTCTATTCACTACTTCAGTTTGCCCGCCAGTTTATGGATGGTAAGTTGAATTGAGTTTAAGATTTATAGCCAATTGTTTTCATAGCTCTCTCATAAAGAAGCTAACAAACTTCACATCTCTATTAGAAACCAAACTTCTTGGAAGGCCATGCAACCTCATAACTTCTCGGAAGAACAACCCAGCCACATTTTAAGCATCAAAAGTTTTCTTGTAGGGCACAAAGTATGCCATTTTGGAAAAACGATCCACCACTACCATAATTGAATCAAATCCTTTTTTTGTCTTAGGCAAACCAAGTACAAAATCAAGACTAAGATCCTTCTAAATAGTCTCATGAACTAGTAAAGGTGTATACAGACCTGTATTATGGACCACTCTTTTTGTTGTTTGACATATAACAAATTTCTCAATGAAACGAGCAATATCCCTCTTCATGTTTGGCTAATAAAACTTATCTTTCAGTAGTGAGATAGTCTTATCTCGGCCTGTATGAGTTGCAAGACCTCAAGAATGTAAATCAACAATCAATTGAGTTATTAGTGATGTGTTTGCAATACATAACTGTTCCCTTTGAAAAGAAATCCCTCTTTGATTGAGAAATCGCTAGCAGGTTCATGAGCAAGACACTTAGACCACACTTGCTTGAAAGCATCATCTTCAACATACAAATCTTTCATACTTTTTAAGCCTGTGATTTGAGTTTATAATACAACCAACATATTATTTTTCGTACTAAGCACATCAACAACCCAATTTTGATAGCCAGCTTTGTGTTTAAAAACAAAGCTGAACTTTTGAGAAAAATAACCCAACTTGCATGCATCCTATTCAATGTCTTTTGAGAATTAAGGAACTTCAAGGAACGATGGTCACTATATAAAATAAATTCTTGGTGCAAGTGATAATGTTCCCATTTCTTCAAAGACCTCCCAACCGCATATAACTCTTGCTCATAGGTAGACCACCACTATCTAGCTAGGCTCAATTTCTCACTAAAGAACTCAATAGGCTGTCCCTCTTGACTAAGCACTGCTCATATACCAGTCATAGATGCATCTATTTCAACCTCGAAAGGTTTACTAAAATTTAGGAGTGAAAGAACAGGGGCAGAACTTAACTTCTTTTTAATTAGATCAAAACTAACTTGCTACTTCTTTCCCTATTCAAAATGTTTGCCTTTGATGCAATCAGTAATAGGAGCAACAATAGAGCTAAAACGTCTAATAAATCTCCTATAAAAATTGGCCAAACCATGAAAATTCCTAACTTCAGTAATGTACTTAGGAGTAGGCCAATTTTTAATTTTTTTTTGTAACCGAGGTGTTCGGGCCAGTTTACGCGCACCACGACTAATCCTCGTAGGAGACTAGCGCAACCACAACCCACTGTCACGGTCTCCCACTTAAATCATGGAGGAGGCCATTGTGGAGACTCGAACCCAGGACTTCACCATTGGTGCTGTACCAACTCCATCCTGGCCCGCTTCACCACTTGAACCAACCTATTGTGGGTCGCCAATTTTTAATTGCCTTTGCCTTAGAATTCTCCATCATAATTCCTTCTTAGCTTATGACAAAACCAAAAACAACACCTAGTAGGCAGCAAAAGCACATTTTTTCAAGTTTAAAAATAATTTGTTCTCTCTCAAAGCAACAAACATAGCTTGCAGATGCATCAAATGCTCCTCCATTGATTTACTAAAAATAAGGATGTCATCAAAATAGACAACACAAAATTTCCCAATAAATGATTTCAACACCTAGTTCATCAATCTCATAAAGGTGCTTGGGGCATTAAAAAGGCCAAAAGGCATAACCTACCATTCATATAATCCTTCCTTGGTTTTGAAAGCAATTTTTGACTCAACTCTAGGGCGAATCCGAATCTGATTATACCCACTTTGAAGATCCATCTTGGAGAAAATTGAAGACCCTTCTAATTTGTCCAACATATCTTTTAACTGAGGCATTGGAACCTATATTTCATGGTGATCTTGTTGATGGCCTTACTATCAACACACATTCTCCATGTTTCATCCTTTTTAGGCACCACCAAGGTTGGAACTGCACAAGGGTTTAAGCTATGCTTAATGAGTTGTTTATTCAAGAGTTCATGTACAAGTTGCTGAAGAATTTCATGCTTCTTGGGGCTTATCTTACAGTGGGGCAGATTTGGTAATGAAGCTCTTGGTACCAAATCAATTTGATGTCAAATATTATGCATAGATGGAAGTTCAGCGGGTAATTCTTCAAGTGCTAGATCAAGAAACTTTGTTAATAAAGGGCAGATAGTTGCTGGAACTGTTTTGTCATTTCCTCACTGTCTTTGACTTGTAAAGCCTATCCCATCTTATTGTCTTTCAGCTTAGATAACATGGAATTCCCTTAAATTGCTAACATAACAAGTTTGCTAGGTGCACTAGACACTTGCTCTTTCAGGTTCATAAGCATCAATTTCAATTTCAACCCCTCCCATTCAAAACTATAAGTGTTTGCTTTTCCATCATAAATAGCCGCTACTTCATATAGCTAAGGTCCTTTTAACAATAGATGGCAAGCATCCATCTCCAATACATCACAATCAAATTGACACAAATAATGCTTACCAATGGAAAATGTTACTTTACGCAGGTCAGTCATCAATGTCTCTGTCCTCCTCTTAATCCAGTTGATTTTATATGGTTTTGGATGCTTGCTTGTCTTCAATGCCAGAGCTTTCACAAGTGATATGGAAATTAGATTTTCAGTTCAACCATTATCAATTATAATATCCATGCCACAGGATCACTCTCATCAACTTGAAATATTTCGACCCCATCTTCTGATTCAGTAACATCATCCTTACTAGCAATATTTCCATCTTAACCACCTTCTACAATAGTCACTTGTTTCTTTGTTGGACATTCATTTGACTTATGACCAGGTTAAAGGCATCTATAACATTGGATAAGACCAAGTTTGGCATAAGGATTACGTTGTCCAATTACTTGCTTTCTAATGGCCTTTTCTTCTTGTTCTAGAGTCAGTTTTGTTCTATTTTGGCCTTGAATGGAGCTTTGAAATGTGTTGTGTGGCTGTGAAAATGGTCTTGATCTCTCTCCACTTGAATCAAAAGTATATCAATGAGCATAGCCTCCTCTATAGGTCCTGGATTACTGCATTTCAGCCTTATAGGCAAAATTAATGGCTTGAGAAAGAGACCAGATGGTTTTCATCTCAAGGCTATCTTGAACAGCTTCTTTGAGACCTCTTATATACCTTGCCACTACCTTTATGTCTCATTGAGATAGTTTCTTACAATAAGGCAATAAAACTCTTTAGTGTATTCACTAACAGATCTATTTCCTTGAAAACAATGCTGGTATTGATGATATAACATTTGTTCATAATCAGATGGTGGAAAATGATTCCTCAATGATTGTTTCATTCGTGGCCAGTTACTGACCTTAGCCTTTCCATCTCTTCTTTTATTGTTTTGCAATTGAATCCACCAAGCTCCTGCACCATGTTCTAACTTACAGGCAACATATTTCATCTACTTTTTTGGTGGAATATCCATATACTCAAAGAAGGTTTCAACAGCACATTCCCAATCCAGGTAATCCTTAATATGCAAGTGTCCATCAAAGAATGGAATATCAATCTTCAATTTAAAATCACTAGATTCAGTTTATCAAATTGAGTTCTACGATTATATCTTGGTATTGTGGTATGATTGAAGCCAATTTCTTCATATGAATCAGATCTGTGATATCCAAATCACCGAGGATGAGTCTCCCTATCGTTAGATTGAGAAAACTCTCGTAAAGCCAAGTGCTCATGGTGTTAGGAACACCGCTATCGATGAACACCTATTGAAGTTCCTCCAGCTATTAATGTGGTTGCTATAACTATCGTTGTGATTGCTAGTGTTTGGATACTTTGATTTCCAAGATTTGGAACCCGATTTCGAATCTCAAGCATAAATTGATGCAGGTCTGAAGATAGAGCATCAACTTTCTTCTCAAAATCTGAATGGGCTGCCTAGAGGGCCTGTACACTCTGATCGTCATCATGAGTGTCACTACAAGAAAAATGGCAATAGATGACAGGAATAAATAGTCATAAACATGGGTGAATGATAGAAAATTTATGAGTCATCTATGTCACTGTCACTCATTCATGATAGAGAAAAAATCTGTCATACCTTTATGATAATTTTTATAGGTCATACATCCGTCACACTAAAAAATTAATTTTTTAATAAATTCCATTGATTTTTTGGCAGGAAAATTGATTTGTTTTAAATTTGAATTTTTTAGTGGGAAAATTGATTTTTTTGGGAATTTTAATCTAGTTTTGACAGGAAAAGAAAATTAGTATTTCGTTAATTTTTGTCGGTAAATTATGTTGTTCATGACAAAATTTATGATTAGTATTTTCTATCACAAGATTTAAATTTATTTGTGTACAAATATGAGTTTTTAATTTAATTTATGCAATATTCTTGTATTTGAAATTCATTTATAAATTCAATGCAAACTAAAAATTAAATTGCACATTCAATAAGTCCAAAAACACTTTATATCAATGACATCCATGTAATAATATATAGAACAAGTTCCATAGATCAAGTATATCATTGTCAATACATAGACTAAAACCATATTAGTAACTACCAATAACAAACTGTAATTCTAATTCCAATCTAGTACGATTGCTCCTCTCTTCATGAGTTGGAACTTCTCACTATGACTGCCTTCCATATTCTCTGCAAACCATTGACAAAAATAAGTAAAATGAATGCCAATATCAAATAAATGTCAAGCTGTAGAATTTAAAAAACTATAACATAAACTATAAGATCTTGTAGTAGGATATAAATAATCAGTTTTTACTTATAGTTTGATTGACTTTTAGGCGTTAAAATCTTGGTCCCTACACATGCTTTTATACTTTTACTTACTTATTTCCATCTCTTCCATGTCACAGTTTACTCCCTTTCACACTTCCCAAAACCTTCTCAATTATTATAGCCTTCAAGCAACAAACATAGGTTATATGGTGGCTTTTTATATTCTTAAAATGCAGCAAATGTTACTTGGGTGAGGCGTTTACCACTTGATAAATAAACAAATCATGCAAGAAAACAAATTAACATCGCATAGCAAAGAAAATTGAGTAGAGGGACTTAAATTAACAAATCAAGCAAATCATAAATAACACAAAGAACTCCACAATTCATGAAACCAGCGAGGAAAACACTCCAGCGAGGAATGTCTAGCTAGCTCTATAGCCAATTAGTCTTTTGTATTCAATTTAACATATAAAGCATAAATATATCTATACTCATTAATGTGGAAGAAAGAGAAAAACCCAAGGCAAACTGATATGAGAGGCCAAAATCAGTTTCTGAGAAAAACCCAAGGCAAGAAAACATACATGACACGTCTTTCATCATTTGTTGAATGCTATCCAGGGGCAATTTAGTATCAAAAGCCTGTAATAGTATCCAAATGTATTTTCAACATCTATTTATGTTGGAGCAGAGCTATGCAAATATTACAGCAAACAGAAAATAGAAAGACAACAAGATAACGAACAAGTAATACTAAAATAAATAAATAAAGAGAGAAAACAGAGGAAACAAATTGGTATTAGTTTTTTGCTGTAGAGAAGTGATGTTGAAGAAGAGGTAGGCAACAATTACAACAAATAGAAAATAAAAAGGCATCAAAGCAAAAATGAAAAAAAAAAAGAGAACAGAGAAGATTGAACTAGTATAAATTCTTTGCTGCAGAGAAGTTATGTTGGAGAAGAGCTGGGTAGCAATTACAGCAAAAAGAAAACAAAAAGATAGAAACACAATCAGAGCTGTCTTCTCATAGCTTCAAAGGGATAAGTAGCAGCTTCAACACGGGCACCAGCAATTGCCTATAAAGTAATGTTCTGATTGGACCCAACTCCAATTGTTCCAATGCACTCAGTTCCTGAACTTCCCATTTCATATATTGAATTCTCTTCCTCTTTTCCGGTGAATGGAGATAAGTTGACTTCAATATATCATAGACACCATAGAAAGCCGCACTTGAAGTTGCCATGCTTACAATTAAGGGTAGCAAACCCTTATAAAGAGAAAAGAATCCTTCTGTTTGGATCATGTAGTGAATGCACCAATTACACCACCCAATGCTTCCCCACCTGGTGACAACATAACTGTCCTTATCTGTAATATTTCTCATGTCAAGTGGCAGTTTGATTTGAGCAAAATTCAATTTGCTAATACAGGAATTAATTTAATTTAACAAATACAAATTATTGCATTGCAGACATGATACAAAACTTTTTTCTAAATTGTTGACAACTAACAAAAAGACACTTCTATATAATACTAAATCTGTTAGAAAAGTAATTTACTGAGGAAACTCAGTGGTTTGATATATAATGGATGACATATCCAAAAAAGGGATTGTTTTCCAAGTATAGGAGTGTCGAAGTAATAAACCTGGTAAGACCGGGGTCGATCCACGAGGAAGGAGGTTTTAGCACTACAAATTATAAGCTAAGCAAATGTGATATGGATGATTCGAAGAGGTGACAAGATAATATCAACAAGTATAAGTAAAGAACAAGTTAATAAATGAGAATAACTAAAACATAAGAGAAATTAACACAATAATAGTGAGAGCTAAGGTTAGGGGATCTGCCCTTGATGATTCAAATAAGGATAAACAACCCATTTTAGTTATATGGATTATATTTGCTTCGTTACCAATATTTATACCACTTCTTGTAAATGGGTTCAAGCATCCAATGTGCCAATCACCATATGTCTACAACAAATCAAGGTTCCTAACTAGATTCATGTCGGTAAGGAAAGAACCATACGACATCTAGAAAGGATCTAAGCATTTGATGTGCCAAGGATTGTCTACAATGGATAAAGACCTCCACTTTACGAGTGGTGTCAAGATTGATTAAGAAAATAAATATAAATCATATAAACAACATAAGATTATGATTATTAAGCAAATATTAAGGGTTAGAGAATCCTTACTCTCATATCAAGGGTTTCACCCTTTCACCTTAGCAAAAGAGAAATTAGCAAGACATTATAAGAGAAAGAACACAAATTATAAGAAAAAGGAAATTCATTAATGACATAGAAATACAAGAGAGAAAAACAAATCAAGATCCCAGCAAAGGCCAAGATATTCCAGCCAAGGCCAAGATACCTTAATGGGTCACAAGGCACCTCTATTTATAGATACATTCAGGGGCAAACTTCTCAAATTACAAAGGAATAATTGTCAAATATTAGATGCACTAACTTTGACAATTGGGGTAATTAGGTGAATCGACTTTGACCACCAATTTTGACATTGAATTTTTGAGAATTTTAATCACATGTCTTCATGAAAGTCGTAGATATTTCTCTCAGCATTCTAGAATATCTTGATTCATACAATTTGGATACGTATTCTGAGAGATATGGTCAAAAAACTGAGGCATGGTCAGGCTGGGTCGAGACTATAGATAGGTTCACTTCAAGCCCAATTTTGGTCTATTAAGAGCCCGAATTTGATGATACTTGTGAAATACAATCTTGTAGATAATTGAATCAGATTTCCAAAACATTAAGATTTGCATTATTCTGATCTATAAATAGAAAGTTATGCCTATTTTACCGAACCTACATCAAAATCAAAATTAAGAGAAAGTTAATTCAAAGGGTGTAAAGACTACAAATATGTTTAAGTTGAGGAATTTTATGACACTATTAATGCAATATGATGAATTAAGCTCTCATTAAGCATATATATTTAAGTGTTCATCAATGGAGGCATTAGAACACAATATCTAACCATCTTTTCTACAAAAAAAGAATTATGGTGCAAACAAGCAAGACTTCAACTCTGCCCAATACCATTCAGCAGATAAAATCAGAGGTGGGTATTAATTATAGCAAAAAGAAAACAAAAAGCTAGAAAGATAGCAAAGTAGAAATCAAATAAAGCTGACTCATTTTTTATCTGCAAAAAAGAATATTCTCAATAAGGATTTTACGATGATAATTATTTAGACGAAGAGAAGAATTTCTACCTTTTCCTTACCTTCTTTCTTTAATCTTGTCGTTGCTCTCTCCCTACAAAGCTAAAATTCAAAGAAATTAAAAAAATAAAGAATTCTATTGATATCTTCAACACATAAGAATTTAAAAGTTCTAAACAATAATATCAACTTAATTTGCAATTACAAAGCACCAGCATCAGCCTTTAGTAAAAACTAATAGGCTGAAAACAAAGCAAGCATAAGCAAAGACATTCATTCAATCATCTATGCTATGCAAATGCAATAAGCAAAGCTAGCAAAAGAATAAAAGAAGTAAAATATAATAATAAAAAAGAGGGAGAGAGATTGCTAATACTGATATAAAAACAAACCAGTACCAATAAGATTGCACTTGATAGTATAAAAGCAAGTCAAACAAGAATATATATATGCTTACAAATAATATGTCAGCCCTTCAAATTGATCAAATAGACCACCATCACAATGAAAAATTTAAAAGGGATACATAAAGAATGAAATATCAAATGACCACACTTAAACACCACGGAAGAAATATGTAAAAGTGTCCAGATTCATTCAATCTGAAACCCAGTTCTTTGGTCTAGCAGAACTTTCCAAAAGCACCATACATGCAATGAGTTAATAAAACAAAATGAGCTAGAATTTCATCATTTGCTTAAAACCCAGTTCTGTGGTGGTTGCTTCCATCTTCTTTAGTCCCTATAACTATTGCTCTGATACCAATTTGGCGTAGAAAGCAGGAAGAAAAATGAAGAAATGAGGTAAGGAGAAAATAGCTCTATTTCAAGCTTCAACAAAGGAGAAAATTTCCATTCATGATTAATATAATACTCCAGGAAAAAAAAAGAACTAAACTAAGTACAATACTATAGCTATTTATATGCTGCCTCATTTACACAAAACGGTATGTAGCAATATCTGGGCAAAAAGGTAACTAACAGCATAATGAAATAAAAGTGGCATCAGAATCTTTACTTGTGCCTTGCTAAATATAGTTCTAGTCTTAATGAGAAGCCCATCAATTATTACTTTCTACCAATATTCGTCGTTAATTGACCTAGTCGAATTCTTCTATATTTTTTCATGTACAAGGTGAAGTAAAGCCTCGTCCAGGGCTTGAGTCGCATGTGTATACTTCTTGCCTTCTTGATCCTTGCCATATAGACAATAAATTTTGTTCTTAATTATAACTACACACACACACACACACACACATAAGAGTAGATTATATTACAACATAAGAGTAGATTATATTTATTAACAACTTCAACACTACACATATATAAACACACACTATGCCTGCAACTCCAGTATTTCAAACGAATTCAACGACTTAATTCTCAGCAATACTTACGTACTAAAGTTACATATAACTAGCACTGCAAGAGATTAAGAGATATATATAACTTAAAGACTAGAGCAGGAGGTGAGATAGGTGATTCCCATGGGCTGCAGTCTACTAGTTTCTCACTTATCAATCTCTGATGCTCCCCTTCTAGAAAATCCTCAACTTGTTCATTCACCACAGCTCGAGCCCTCAAGCTATTTGATGATGTTGATGATGTAGAATAAGAAATCCTCTCCTCAGATACAATCCTCAAGCTACCTGATGATGCCTTCTCATATAGATCAGTACTTAGACTACATGATGATGCCTTCACAGATTGAGTTGATGAAGAACTTTTTCGATCTACAATTGATTTTAAAACCTCATAATAAGTTAAATGTACACGTGGCTCTTATATATCAGCTTCTACACTTAATTAGTATTACCATTGTAGTATCCAAATATGGATAGTTTATGTGTCCTGTAAAATGGGGCTGCTCTTCAGGTGTTGAATTCTTCGCATTCGCAATAAATAGCATGACAAGGACTAGAAAAATCATATATAGAGGCTCTAGCTATTACACCTTTAATATTTGCACATGGCTGACATAGCATACCTTGCACTATACCAAGGCTTGGATAGGACAGCAGTGGTGCATGCCAACGAGAAGCGCATGGGTGAGTGCTTAAGCAAGGTGCAGATATGTTAAGTGGCATGATAAGAGGCATTGATGTGCGAGGGTAAGCATAAGGCAATGTGAACGCTAACACAGAGGGATGTGTAGTGCAATGAAGCAATACGCATGCATGGGTAGCGGGCGTAGTGTGGCGCGCGCATGTAGATGGGCTTGGGACAGTGGGATAACATGCACACACGGGTAGCGAGCGTGATGTGTGGAGCACAAACGGGAGTTGGGTGTAACATAGCGATGCAACACGCACGTTAGGCAACATAGCGAACAGCAGTAGTGCATGCACTCATGCGGGTTGGGACGCTTACGAGGCAGCAGGCACGCGCAAAGGTAGCACACAACAATGCAGCGATATAGCGTATGGTATCGGGCAACATAGCGTGCAGAAGTGGTTCATGGTGCAACTTGGTGGTGTTAGTGGGCATTAATCATGGCACATGTCCAGGAGGATATTGACTCTTAAAATTAAGGAAGTAGCGTGTAAAATAGGCTAGAAGGCATTTCCTAAAGTGTAGGAAGTGGCAGCATAAATGATGGTCTACACTTCCCACCAACTTGATGGTTGAGTGGACTCAACCATGCCCTTAAAACGTAGGAGCAGAAATGGGAAGTGGCTTGAGGAAGTTACTCCCATGTTCTCGACCATAATCTCCAGTCATGGGTGGTAGGGGATGCATGTGGCAGCGTAAAAGCGTGCCACCTCACCTAGTAGTTGGGATTATCAACTACATGGACCATGTGGCATGCAGCACATGGATTTAGGACCTATCAACCAGGGGTGTTGGTTGGTTTTTGCCTATAAATTGTACCAAGGGGGGGCTAGAAAAGACACTAACTAGATACAACAAGAGAGTAGACACATTGAGAAAATTGCTTGGGGAAGCAATTGTGCTTATTGCTTGTGTGAGTAGGCCAGAGTGTGCTTCCAGCTTAATACCTTGGGCAGCATTTGTAATCTTTTCTTTGAGGGAATAAAGAAAAGTTGAAAGTTGGTGCTTCCGTAAATTCATTGTGCCTTGTGTCAAAAAGTTTATGTGTGCACTACATGTAGATTTATGTGTTAATCTCGGGCGGCCAAGAGTGCAGTTTATCGAGTAGTTGACTAAGTAGGTGTTTGGTGCTATTGCAGGGCAATCTGCATGTCAACAAAAAAAGTCCTGTGACAAATGGTATCAGATCTTATTGTAGCGAAAGATAGCCAGTTGGTAGAGTCAACTAAGTTGTGGCGAAGGCAGCCCGATTGGTGGAGTCAATCAGGTTGTGGTAAAGGCAACCTAGTTGGTAAAGTCAACTAGGTTATGGCTAAAGGCAACTCGGTTGGTGGAGTCAACCAAGTTGTGGAAAAAGAGGCCAAGGTTAACAAAGGCACGGTTGAAAGGTCATATGTGATTCCAATCTATCCACACATAGTTGCGTGATTTTTCGAGCACAATGAGAGACAGGACCGCTTAAGGATAAGTTGGCTTGATTGGCGTACCATAGACTATAGAGAGTATAGTGCAGCAATCAGAGATGCGTGAGGCTGAGATTACAACCTTACATGGAATTGTGGAGAAGTTCATGTGTGAGGAGGATGCCAAAGGGGAACAGCCAATGATTGAGACGTGGGAAACACTCAAGTGGAAATTGAAGGGTCAATTCCTACCTTGCAATGTGGGGTGGCTTACAACGGAAAGCCTTTAGAAGCTTAAGCATATGGGTTCTACGCATGAGTACGTGAAGGAATTCAGGTCATTAATGTTGGACATCAAGAACATGTCGGATGAAGACAAGCTTTTCAACTCTATTTCAGGATTGTAGCCTTAGTTGCAAGCGAAGTAGCGTAGGCAAGGGGTAAGAGATTTACCAATTGTAATTGCTGCTGCAGATGGTTTGGTTGACTTCTATTTTGAGGCATTTTTCATGCATGAGAGTAAGAAGCCCGAGGGAAGGAAGAAGGCTAGAGTTTCCAAGGGAGAGAACATGCAAGCTGAGTCCAACAAGGCCAAACAAGGAGATTTGCAGTAAGAGAAAAGCAAGCTTATGGGGTGCTTCATCTATGACGGGCCTTAGGGATTATCCAAAAAGGAGTGAGCTAAATGCTTTGGTGGCAAAAAGTGAGCCACGAAAGGCCAAAAATGAGGTAATTCCTATGCACATGAGTCATTTAATATTGAACAACATTTATGGGATGTGTGATTCGATAGGGCTCTTGTATATATGGGTAGTTTTTGATGGACAATCTTTGCACGCTATGTTGGATACGGGGGCTACATACAATTTCCTTTCTTCAAGGAAAGTGGAGAGGTTGGAGTTGTGTCTGAAAAGCTCCTCGTAAGAGGTCAAAGCAGCAAACTCTACAATGCTGGTTTGTGGAACACTATCTACGACTATACGGATTAGCTCGTGGGAGGGGTCGGTGAACTTGACAGTGGTTCCATCGAGCGATTTTGAGCTGATATTGGGATGGAGTTTTTTCTTCAGTACAACGTGTGTTTGATTCCTTATTTGCATACGGTATATATACCGGATCCAGGCAATTTGATAGAAGTGAAAGCCCAATTTTTTACTAGAGGCAGATGTGGAGTAAGGCCATTCCAGTTGGCTAGGCAATTGGAAATGGGTTTTGAAATGGAAGTGGAGTGTTTTTTGATGGCGCATATGGGTTTAATGGAGTGGCTCGAGGTGTTGGCTATCAACGATGCAAATAGGGTGCATCCTGGACTTCTAAACCCTTACCAATTGATTGATATGGGTAATCACTACGATGAGAAGGTTGATGGTGCGATGACCCTCTAACATCAGTTCCTTACCAGTGGCGTATATCCAGGCTAGGGAGTAACGATTGGTGAAATGAGTTGCTGAATGAGTGTATATTCAGCGTAGAGAGCTCATTTGGTGTGTTGGTATCATTGGGATGGATTGTACTAAAAAAATGGTGCTTTCATGGGTGAATGCACTAAAGAAATGGAGGCGCGGGTCTACAACAGCCTTTGGGAAATGATGATAAAGTAATGCAGTCAGTTTCGAGAGAATCCATTCATGCGTAGCAAAGGCTGGCAAAGAATAATTCTTGTGGGATAGATTGATTCAATAAACGTGGAGTTTCATGCAATACTACATAATTGCCCAACGGACTAAGGCAGCGGAGTTACTATATGGTGGCGTATCTTCTAAATCCAGAATATGGAGAACCATTGGGGCTGTTCATGAGCGAATTTTAGTGGCGCTTTTTCAACACCATAGGGAATGGGTGGAGTAGAGACTGCAAATCATCATCAACTTAAGGGTAAATTGATTGGGGAAGATTGTGCTGTATAAGGATAAACTGCAACAACATCGTGTGGTTGCAGTCACATGAGAGAATTGGGTTCGGGTGACTTGATGCAGCACATTATAGTGCAGCAGCAAGGAGAGCAGCTAGCACATCAAGGCCTAATTCTAAAATGGACAACTAGGGGTGGGTGTCAAATTGTTAGAGTTTTGGTTAAAGCTACAAACTGAGGTTAATCGTGTGAGTTCCTAATGCCTTCAGAGACTTGGTTGATTGGCTGGGCACCAATAAACCAAGGAGCTCCTGCTGTTTTCACGAGACAGTAGGACAAGGATGCGGGCGAGATCCTTGATCACTAGAGCTGGGAGAGTTAGAGAAGGGGAATATCTAATTCCAAGGCAGTAGCACGTGGGATTGCTATTTGGGAGAGGAAAATCACATGATGATGAAATGTGCGGAGGGCAACAACAACATCCTTTCGAAGAGGACGTCGGGCTCTTCTGGTGGGGGTGGTTTGTTACACCCTTAATATTTGCATATTGCTGGCATTGCCAAGGCTTGGATGGGGCAGCAGTGGTGCATGCCAACGAGAAGCGCACGGATGAGCGCTTAAGCAAGGTGCAGAGATGTTGCGTGGCGTGAGAAGAGGCATTGATGAGCGAGGGTAAGCGCAAGGCAATGTGAACGCTAAAACAGAGGGATGTGTAGCACAACGAAGCAATACGCACGCACAAGTAGCAGGCGTAGTGTAGTGCGCGCATGGAGAGGGGCATGGCACAGTGGGATAACACTCACGCACGGGTAGCGAGTGTGATGTGTGGAGCGCACACGAAAGTTAGGCACGACACAGCGATGCAACGCGCACGTTGGACAACGTAGTGCAACAGCACTAGCATATGCACTCATGTGGGCTGGGACGCTTACGAGGCAGCAGGCACGCGCATAGGTAGCACGTAACAATGCAGTGACATAGCGCATGGCATCGGGCAACATGGCGCGTAGTAGTGGTTCATGGTGCAACTTGGTAGTGTTAGTGGGCATCAATCATGGCACATGTCCAGGAGGATATTGACTCCTAAAATTAAGGAAGTAGTGTACAAAATGGGCTAGAAGGCATTTCCTAAAGTGTAGGAAGTGGCAGCACAAATGGTGGACTGCACTTCCCCACTAACTTGGTGGTTGAGTGGACTCAACCATGTCCCTAAAATGTAGGAGCGGAAATGGGAAGTGGCTTGAGGAAGTTACTCCCATGTTCCAGGCCATGATCTCCACTCATGGGTAGTGGGGGATGCAAGTGGCAGCGTAGGAGCCCGCCATCTCACCTAGTAGTTGGGGTTGTCAACAACATGGATCATGTGGCATGCAGCACATGGATTTAGGACCTATCAACCAGGGGAGTTGGTTGGTTTTTGCCTATAAATTGTACCAAGGGTGGGGGCTGGAAAAGACACCAACTAGATACAACAAGAGAGTATACGCATTGAGAGAATTGCTTGGGGAAGCAATTGTGCTTGTAGCTTGTGTAAGTACGCTAGAGTGTGTTTCCAGCTCAATACCTTGGGGCGGCATTTGTAATATTTTCTTTGAGAGAATAAAGAAAAGTTGGAAGTCGGTGCTTCCGTAAATTCATTGTGCCTTGTGTCAAAAATTTGTGTGTGCACTACATGCATATTTGTGTGTTAACCTCGGATGGTCAAAAGTGTGGTTTATCGAATAGCTGGCTAAGTAGGTACTTAGCGCTATCGCAGGGCAATCCGTATATCAATAAAAAAGTCTTGTGACAGTAGTCATGGCGATAGTCTCGTCCATACGCCCCTTACAAAATGATACAAATTAGCTCCCGTTAGAACATAAGCTCATTAGAAAACAATATTTTAATTTTTAGAAGGTCCATAAATTGCTAACTAATTAAGTATTAATGTATGCAGAATTAGTTTTCACCCCAGGTAAGATACATATTTGTACCGTACGTGAACAAATAATCAAATCGATTTTATAATTATGCATGAGAAATTTGAACCTGCATGCCAAATAGCTTCATTTCAATTAGGTATTATTATTTGGACAAATAGCAATCGAAACTTGAAAAAAATTAGGGGACTTTCTATATCAATTACCTAACCAGCCGGAAACTAGAAGTAGGCATATAATTGCTGGGTTTGACCTCCACATTTCACTTACAACCTGCCCATGTCGGAAAAAAAAAAAAAGAGACATATTAAAATGTCATTCTCGGTTCTTATTAAATATATCTTAGTCTAGGTTTTTGAAATATACATAGTATATATGTTTTAATCTTAAAATTCAATATTCTATATAAATATAAAATATCTTATAAAATTTTATTTATTTGTTGATTTATTCTTCCTTAACATGATCATAAATTCCTTTGACTGTTGACTCCACCTACCAGTACACGTATGATTCACATATTTTCTACCCATTAATTTTCTCTTGATTAGTAAATTTGTTATTAAACTTTGTTGCACTGATCTTTATATAATTTTGATCTGATTTGAAAAAAAAAATAGCAACATATTAAGCATCATTATTTTCATGCTGTCAATAATGTCCAATAAACTTTAGTTACTATAGAAATTAACAAAAACATTAGATGATAATTCAATAATGTAAGCAAATTTAATTGAATAAGTAATTATTTTCTGTTAACTGATTTGTGTGCTCTAAATCAATCAATAAAATAGTCCTTCTTGTTCAAGATGTGCAAGCACATATGTACATGTTTGTTTTGAGTCTGAAACCTATATAATTAAAGGGAAAATCTATATATCATTTAACAGACGATAAATGAATAATATAATCACATAATAATATTATTATTATAACTTACCATTAATGTTACATATATATAAGGAATAACATTCCCATAACTTTTAATCAAACTCACTCATATAATATATATAAAAATTGATGAGTAATAATATATCATGTTGTCATCGAAATTGTCATAACTGAATCTGATGCACTCTATATAAATTTTAACATGGAAAACTAGTGGTAAATGACTACTTTAATGCTTTGAAAATTTGACTGAGTGAGTAAAATATTGAAGACTTCTTCGTCTTCCATTTTTCAATTTAGTTTTTTATGCCACTTGACCTATTCAAAATTTATTGTTTAAGTCAAGGACATAATAATAATATTAAAAAGGTGAGTGACAGTTTCCACCTAGAGTAATCTTATGCTCGAGCCCCTTCCATCGTCAAATCAAATAATTATAAAAAAGGATAAACATCATCAATGATCTCAAATTAAGGGCTACAGTAAAAAATAACTCTAGAGTTTAATTAAATATCAGTGATGTACCATCTCTAGACAAAGATTGTTCATGTTAATAGCACAATGGTACATTTGTAATAAAAATTAAAAAAAGAAAAAAGAAAAAACCCTCACCAACTAATAATAGCCTTCAAATCACCAAAACCGTTAAATTTTAATAATTAAAAACAAAATAATAAAGGTAATAAGTTCTAAGTTTTACCAATAATAAATAAAAAAATTGAAAAAATTGATAAGAAATTAAAACCTATTAATTAAGCCTAATACTAACAAATTTGAAATCAAAATCTGAAAATAACAAAATTATTGTTAATATTTAAAAAATAAGGATAGATAAATATATATCGTATAGATTTCATCAAAAGAGCGAATCCAGTTTTGACTAATCCCTCATATATAGTGCGAATTGCATTGCGGCTTCTTATAAAAATTTTAATTGAGGATCCCTTTGAGTTTGAGATTGTTGTTTGGTTCAAGTGGCAAGGGTGGTCCAAGAAGAAGTTGGTAAGGCCACGATGAAGTTATGGGTTCGACTGTCCACAATGGCCTTTCGTAATGAGGTAAATGAGAGACCATGACAACAGGTTGTGGTCGCACGTTAGTCTCCTCCGAGGATTAGTTGTAGTGCGCATAAGCTGGCCCGAATACCTCGGTTACAAAAAAAGAAATGTCATGCATCAATTTACTATTAAATGATATAAAATTACCCTCGTGGACCTTCTAGCAATAGTTTTCAAAGAGCGAGTTACCCTTGAGCTTAGGAAAGTGTTTAAATGCATTAAAAATGGAATAAAAGGTAGATTTGAATTTTAGGGAAAAATGCTCTCAGCTCAACTAAGGCAGCTGAGCTTCGTTTTCTATTTATATTGAAAGAGAAAGGGATTACATTGAGGATGCCATGTGTCCTATATCAATGGTACAAGATCAACAGCCAATAACATCATTTCACATGGCCCCTTACTAGAAGCTAGTAGAAGGGAGAGCAAACAATTCAACTAATTTTGCTTAATGACATAAAACATAGGATAAACAGACTTAATTAACTTAGTAACAGACTTAACAGGAATTAACAGAAATAACAGATAGTGAGCTAAGGTGTCCAGATGATTGCCCAACAAGGTAGTCCAGTGATCTTCAATGAGCTATCTTAACATCCCCCTTCAAACAGGAGCGTAATTCACTTACTCCCAGTTTGTTTCGAAATTGCTGGAATTGAGGAGTTGCAATGGGTTTGGTGAGGCAATCTACAAGCTGATCACATGATATTGCACACCTGACCTCAAGTTGCTTCTGCAAGACTTTGTCTTGAACAAAATGCACATTAATCTCTATATGCTTTATTCTAGCATGGTATACAGGGTTTGATGCTAAGGCACTTGCACTTGTATTATCACACCAGGTAATTGGACACTGTAGGGATTGACAATGAAGTTCAGAGAGAAGAGATTGCAGCCATGTAATTTCTGCAGAAACTTGAGCTAAAGCACGATATTCTAACTCAGTGCTTGATTGTGATACAACAGGTTATTTTTTCGATTGCCAGGAGACTAAGGTATCCCCCAGAAAGATGTAGTATCCTCCAATTGACCTTCTGTCCTCCAAGCTGCAAGCCCAATGAACATCAGAGAAACCAGTGATGAGGGTGCTGTCACTCGGTTTGATATGCAGACCACATAGTTCAATTCCTTTCAGATACCTCAATATTCTTTTGACTCCTTGCCAATGGTGCATTAAAGGAGACTGTAGGAATTGACCGAGTTTGTTAACAATATAGGCTATGTCAGGCCTTGTCTATGTGAGGTATTGGAGGGCATCAACTATGCTTCTGTAAAGTGTGGTGTGTGGAAAGTGTTCAGAGGCTTCAATTGATTTGCTTTGCTTATAGCGGCAGGGGTTGTGCAAGGTTTCAAGTGCTCTAATTTCAACCTTCTGATTAAGTTAGATATATACTTTGATTGATTTAAGGACATCCCTGTTAAGTCTCTTCTCACCTCTACTCCAAGAAAGTAATGTAATTCACCAAGATCCTTGAGAGCATAGAGCTTGTTTAGGCTTCCAATCTTTAAGTGTTTCGGTCGGTGAAGCAACATGAGGACGAATTTTCAACGTGCTTGGAGAGCATGTTGATAATTTAAGACACCAGTGTGAGAATTAGGATGTCCTTCTCCTTGAAGATGAAAAGAGATGAGTCTGATTTAAAGTTGATGAAGCCCTAATCTAAGAGAGTGCTCTTCAATTTTTCAAACCAGGCTCTTAGGGCCTGTTTAAGACCATATAAATCTTTGTGAAGTTTGCAGATGTGGGAGGGTTTAGAAGAGTCAATATATCCTTCTGGGTGGACCATGTACACTGATTCTTCTAAGCTTTCATTAAGGAAGGCATTGTTGATATCCAATTGCCTTATTGACCAACCTTTAGAGACTGCCAAGGTGAGAATAACTGTGATTATCCCAGCCTTTACCATAGGATTGTATGTCTCAGTGTAGTTAATTCCAAGGGTTTGGTGGAATCCCTTGGCCACCACTCTGGCTTTATGCCTACAAACAATGCTATCACTATTTAATTTTAGCTTGAACACCCATCTATTTCCCACTAAACTATAGTTAGGCGAGTATGGAACTAGTGTCTAGGTTTTGTTCCTAACTATTGCTTCAAATTCTGAATCCATTGCTTTTCTACAGGAGCTTGATTTCATGGCTTCAGAGACTAAATTTGGTTATGTGTTCTCCTCAATTTCTTCATATTGTTTACTAATGTTGTAAACTTTGAGTTTAAAGATGCCTCTTTTGGACCTTGTGATCATTGGGTGGTGAGGAACATTTGGATTGATGATAGGTTGATTGACAGGTGAGCTGTTAGGTTCTCGTCTAATGGATTCACTCATTTGAGAGGGTGATAAAGTGTTTAAGGGAATTGGTGAGTGATTTGGAGAGGTTCTTGGTCACTGATCTGGGCAAGTATTTGAGGTGTTTTTATCTGTGTTTTTCTTTGGGGTGAGATTTTGATCAGTTTTAGTTATAGCAGGAGAGTCTTGAGATGTGTCTCTATTCTGAATGTCACAAGTCTCAAATCCTTCAAATTTATTTTCTTTGCTCGACCATCTATTTAGAATTGGAAGCAAGACACCAGAGGATGGACTAAGTGATTGAATAGTGGAAGAATTATCTTTGACATTTAAGAATCCTTGTTTGAATGGGAATTCTAACTCATTAAATATGACATGTCTAGAGATGTAAATTCTGCCTATGGAACTTAGACACTTAAATCCCTTATGATGGTCACTATAACCCAAAAAGACACATTTGGTGGAATGGTATTGAAACTTATGATTTTAATAAGGCCTTAGACAAGGAAAACAAGCACAATCAAAGGTTTTAAGTGATTGATAATCGGGGAGTTGACTGAACAATTTCTTCAGAGGGGAAAAGCCACCAAGAGTTAGTGTTGAAAGCTTATTAATCACCCAAACAGCTGCGTGGAAAGCTTCCCACCAGTATTTTAAGGGCATGCTAGCTTGCGCCAACAATGTGAGTCCCATTTCTACAATATGCCTATGCTTCCTTTCAGCTTTCCCTCGCTGTTCATGAGTGTAAGGACAAGCAACTCTAAGCTCGATTCCATTCACTACAAGAAAATTTCTCATATATGTCGGTTTTCCACCCTTATGTATAAGTATACATGCCGGTTTCAATATGACATTTATGGACCCAACGTGTATTCTATACATGCCGGTTGGTCAAACCGACACAAAATTGTGTCCATTCCTTTTTGTCGGTCTCTTATCTGGTAAAAACCGACATGTATCATAGATACTTAAGATGAGTGTTAAAAACCGACATGTATTTATTATTATTATATGTGAGTATTGAAAACCGACATATATTTGTTAAGGCTGATATAGGCCCAGCCCAGTATTATACGTGAGTGTTAAGAACCGACATGTATTTGTTATATCGATCCAACCCAGTAAACATAAATAATTTTAAGATTGTATCTTACAATTAAAAATATATGAAAATAAATAAGTGTAATAAATTAATAGATATTATACAAGGATGCCATGTTGTGAAAATGGCAGCAAAACAACAAATTAATTAACATAAGTTAATAATAAAATTAATTGTCCTCAATTGGATCAACTAAATATGATTTCAATGATGTAATTAATAAACAGACAAATCTGTCCCTTAATAAAACTACTTTCGTCCTCAGGACCACCATGTGTCACATTTTTTGGATTGAAATGTGCTCCTAAATTTACAGTAAAAATGATTAAAAAAATCACTACAGAATCACCATGCAAGGTTTTGAAATTATGATCTCCATCAACTAAATTATTACATGTATAATTAACTCCAATGGTTTGAACTTGAGCCACAATCAACTTACCAGTTGACATGCACCAATTATAAAATAACAAGAATTTATTTTCCCTACAGTTGCTCAAACTGTTTTATAAAATAACAAGTTGTAAACGACTGGGATACATGTATGGTAGGCCTCTAATATAAATAACAAGTATGTCATTCTCACTATTACAAGTATGTCACACCAGTTCAAGATAATATAATCTTAGAGCATTGTTTATCATACTTTGCTGGGTTCACCCTATAATATGTGCAAGTAAAAATCAGATTCTGCCTCAATATTTCCTCGAAGTAATAACTCTGCTCCACCAGAATTTGTTGGAATGTGTATCTGGGAAACAGGAAATAAAGAGACTAACAAACTTATATCAAAGTAAATCATGATTATTTGTTGTTTAAGTCGATGAATACAAGGAACCAAAGCAGCCACAAAGAAATATATATCAAAGGAAGATATGTATACACACACACACACACACATAATTTGAAATAAAAATCCTAATGAAATAATAGAAAATATTAGTAGGATCTATACTAATTAGTTCATAAGAAAGAACTACCTTTTTGGTGGGCCATTTGTCTGGATGCCTTTCAAACTTTAGTTGGTTTATAGTCCAACCAATTTTGGAGCCTATCTCTTTGTTTCACCAACTTAGCATATTTGTTTGCGTTATAGACTACCTGAATTAAAATAAAATAAAATCTATAATAAAGACATCATAAAGCAATGCAAATTCATCTATAAAATCAATGACTACAGTTAATTGTAGGGAACTTGATAGTGTTTCTTTAAAAAAAAAAAGAACTTGATCACCAACATTAATTTACACATTGCACTTTTATTTTCATAAAAAAGAAGAAAAGGACTGATCAACTGAACTATAAATGATAATCGTAAAATTCTATAACTTAAATTGTATAAATGACTGACTATCAAGGTTTAAAAATGGGGAAAATGTCTGTAGCACCGACCCAAATCAGGCAATATGCTGCTACCATTTTTTTGCAATCCAAACATACGGACACCCCTTACATTAACTGGCAGTAGCAGCACTAACTCAACTTTACTCTATTTATGATAAGTAATGATACACTTTCCAAATTTTTATCCCAAATCTCATCCCAAATGATATGAAAAATGAAGTGTCGTTTATTAAATGAATCATGAAATAATATAGTAAGTTATTATATCATCAACACATTCACTTGGCAATTATTAATTGAATACATATAATTTGGAATACAATTTGTGATAAGTATCATTATTTGATTATGATACATGACAACTTCATTCAATCATAAAATTTCACGAAATATAATAATAATCCATTTCTCCTATTACGACTAGAAACAGGTGCAAATTACAACCCTATATTTCTGCTGAGATTAAAACATGAAATAATAAAAAATAAAAAATAAAAAATGAACCACTACAGCAAGAGCCTTTTTTCTAAAATTAGTTAGTTTAGTTCATCTGAACTATTAGCTTTCAACTAAAATTACCACTACTTGACTCCATCTCTTGCCAGTACGTGTACTACACTTGACAAACTGCCCAATGTAACAGCTAAAGAATTGTGCAAATTCAAGCCATCTAAAAGTGCAGGTATATAAACTTGTTAGAATGTAACCAAAGATATCATGATTTTCCAATTCTATTTACGTCTTGTAGTTCAAAAATACCCTTCGCATGAACCTGAATGGCATCATTCCTTAATTACTAATTTTATTGAAGAAAATTGCAAATTTAGCAAACCAGTGGCATATACAAGGGAAAAGAGCAAAATTTATTACAAGTTAGACCTCCCCAAAAAGAGAGAGAGAGAGAGAGAGAGAGAGAGAGAGAGAAATGAAAAGAAGAAGAATAAAAAGGAAGAAAGAAAGAAAGAAAGAAACAGTGGTTCAGTAACACAATCCCAGTCAATGAGAAAGAGATGTGGTACCAAATCAGGCTTGGGGCTTGGACCAGGTCATCTCCATGCAATTTTGTAATTGCTTCACATGCCCATGGAATGTGACCATCAGCCAGCACCCTGATCACAACAAAAACAAAACTGAAAATTAGCACACTGCAAAATTTGCTCATAATCAACTAAGTGATGAATAGACATGAAAGATATTTGCTAATACTCAAGCAAATATATCACAGATTCCATGATTGAATCCACCATATTTTGAAGCGCGCATGAGCATCTTCAAGAGTACCCCACATCCAAGAGCACCTAGGGTAGTCAATGAGTCGTAATGGTGCAGATCCAGTAAGATCTGGATCTATATCAAATATTCAACATTGATTTCTAAACCAAATACAAAAAACCAATAGATTCTTGTATATTGGTTGAGAAACCATGAATCCTAAAAGCTTATACTTATTCAAGCATGTCACCTAGACTTGTTTTGAATCCCACATGGACACACGAATTGATCCAACACAAACTTATGACTTCGGTTAATTTTCCTGATTCCACATTTGACCAAACATCAGCATTCCCTAAGAAATTTCAAAAATAATGCCCCCTACAGTCATCCCCCTAAAAATAAAAATAATAAACAAATATAAAAAACATTAAATGATGTTAAGATGTCATTTATACCCTCAATTTTTATCAAGTAATAGTCAAGTCTTGAACCTAGCACCTTCAAGAAATGGTCAAAGAAATTTGAAACCATAGTATCACAAAATAATATTACTCAACAATTCACCCAATTTTTTATTTGATCCTTTCCCAATTTTCCCATTTCATTCCCAACTCCATCTCTCTGTACCTAAAATCCAATCCACCCATAGTTCCTCTTCTTCTTTTCTCAAAATCAACTGCAGACCAAAAGAAAAAGTAAAGCTAGAGAGAACGGGGGAAAGAAAGAGGGGGTGGGGTGTTGGGTGGGGTAGGGTATGTGGTGTGTGGAGGGGTTGGGGTTGGGAGGTGTTGTTGGGGGTTGTGTAAAAGAAGATTAAAGGTTGAACCATTGAGACTGCACGGGCCACTCGTGGTTGGCAGTAGCCTAAGCCATGTGGCCAATGCATGATGCATCACAACTAGTCATGGCATTGCCACAAAAAGCCACCATTTGCCATCTTTGCCACCAAAACTTTCTTTCCTGATCCCTCAACTAATCAAACCATCAATCTTCATCCATCTCTTGCCAAGCCCTTTCTTCTTTCATCTTCTCAAAATCTCAACCCACGACTGTTAGCCTGTCCAACCAGCTCTCTTCACCCACCCCCGCCTCTCTTGTTAGAGAGGACTAAGGAAAAAAATGGAAAAAAAAATTATTTTTTTTAATTATCATATGAAAGATAACATTACCCCTTAAACTGTCAACTTGAAGAAACTAAAATCTACAGTAAAAAGATTTTGTGATAACTTTTAAATTAGTTGGGTGGCCTATGAAAAATAATTATAATTTAATTACTTGAATAGAAGGCGCACTTTCATGATTTAAAAACAAGACTTCCCTATCAAAAAGAACCTGATACCATGTTAAGACACCAGAAAAAGTTTCAAGCTTCTAAGAAATGAACAATAATATTTAAATTTTAACAATGCTACCAGAGAAATATAGAATTATTATAAATTGTGACTACAATTTGCTATTTATCCATTTAAATTGAATATTATTACAGTTGAACTAGATTAAATTAAAGTCATTTCTCAAACTAATTAATTGATTTCATTTGCCTGGTGGTAATTTAAGAACTAACGGGCAAATTCAGACCCGTCAAACGACATCCCTGTATCCCAAAAACTTGTAAAGAACTGTTCATAACCAATTCAAAAAATAAGCTGCATTTAAGTGATCAAGTAGCTTTAATACAAACCATAACAAAAATGATAATGAAGCATTCATCAATGAATTCAAAAGATGAGCTTTATTCAAATAATCAAGATGTACCCGAGACACTATAAGAAAGAATATTATTTAACCCTGGCTGACCAGTAAACGAGTAAGATCCAGTCAAAAAGCAGTGACCAGATAAGATAGCAATAGTATGGCTCTAAATATTACTCTCCAAGGAACGCTCGCATGATTGGCCCAAAGGAGCAGGGTTTCAGGCTCTTGAGTAATCTCATGAAACAAAAGAACTCAAGATAAACATAAAACTGTGGAGCAATTTCCCTTTTCAAATTGAGAGGGCATAGAATGATATTTGCTAAGCAACAACTGGATGACAAAGACTTCCACTGGCAACATGAATAAACAATCCAAAGCAAAGTGGATAGAGAAGATTACCACTGCTTCCTCACAAAGGAGTTCCACTGATGCGTTCAAAACTAGTAAGTATACTAGTCGCACAAGTAATAAAGTGATAAGTAGATATCGTTCTCACGAGGATTGATTCTAATTGAATTTTTTATTTTCCAGCAATAATAAACTAAACAGGGGGAGTTTTGTTGATTGATTAACTAAACTTAATACGAAAGCAAATGAAGAATAACACAAAGCAAAGTTAAATGGAGTTAAAAATCAATGAGAGACACTCGGTTAAGAGTTCATTCTCTGCCACAAGATATGAATTTGTGAATTAACATAGAATTGTAATCCAATTACAGCATTGAAGTTATCAACCGTAGATAACAACAAGCTCTGTTATCCCAATCTTTCCTTACTTTGTTGTTAAATAAAACAAGCTCTTTATTTAATCTCTATCCATTAAACAACCTAGAACAAGCTCTCTAAGTTTAATTCAATAGAAGCATTACGATGAGAAAGATAGGTTGATCTAAGCAATAATCACACAAGTTCGGATTATTTAACTAGGTTGTATTTTCCAATTGCAATCTCTGATCACAATTTTGCTACTAATGATTGGAAATTCATGACAATTACGGATCAAGATTTCTAATCTAGCAATAGACAACAACAGATTATATTCAGTTGGCCATTCCAAATACAATCAGTAAGCAATCATAAGCATTAGATATGGGAAAATACAAGCAACTTCAATTAGAGAATTGGATAACAATTTCTTACACAATCAACTCACAAAATCCATATCAAGGGCTTTGAAATCACCCTCAACCAATTCAGATTTAGTTACACATATTCAATCAGAATAACAAATACAATACAGAGAAATTCCAGAATTGAAAAGGAAAGAAAGAACTTAGCAAATTCTTTGAAAATCTTCTTTGTAGATGAATCTTCTTGGAATTGTAGTTCCTCCTCTTTCAAAATCTTCTTTCTCCTTCAAGAACTCCAAGGGATGAGAGAAATCCAGAAATGCAGCCTCCTCCCACGTTTTCCCCTCTTCAAGTTATGAAAATAAAACCCTAAAATGTGTTTAAATACTCTGCTACAGTAACTTGCTACAGTGCCCCGTATTATACATGCTACAGTGATTGTGGAATTATATTTCTATACATCTCACACTGTTTTGATTATAACTTTTGGTACACTGAATGGATTTATAAACCGTAAATTTCTCCAGAAAATAGACTTCGAGAGCTTTCCAACGGTATATAATATGTCATCGGGTTCATTGTATATCAATACAATTAAATCCGAGAAGATGGTTGACTAGCAGAGGTGAAAATGAAGGGTTTTACTCCATTTTTGTGCAAGTTGCTCCAAAACTCCTACAAACATCAAAACCACACAAAAACATAAAAATACCAAGGAATATAGCAAAGAAACATGGACGAATTGATATGAAAATGATATATAATTAGACACCTATCATCCACAAATGCATCTATTCTTATTCCTTCTCTCTGAAGCAGTCTTCTTACTTCTGTGCTCGTCAATCAGACCTTGCAAAAACTCATCAGTGTTTTGACTTACCTTCATAAGTTTCCTCTAAAAATCACCACCATCAATCCAGTTCAAGATAAAAAAGAAATCTCCTGGATTCGAAACCCCGCCAAGAGCAGTGATCTCCTTCACCATCTTCTGAAATCTTTCCGCCTCTTCTTCATCATCCACTTCGTCACCGTAGTACCGCTTCCCTGCAACCATTCTCATTATAATATTAAACGTTAACTCTGAAAACATTGTTTTCATCTCTACCTTTGAAAAGTCTTTGCATGAATTAGTAGACAATTGTTTAAGTAACCGTCTGATTTCTTCTCTTCTAACAGATAAAAACATGTTAAGACGATTTGATGAAAATACTTCAATGAAAGCGATGCGACGGAGGTTTTGCCAGAGATTACCGTAAGATGCATGAAGAAGATTGGTGTAGTTATAGCCTAGATGCTTGCCAAGGAGCAATCTCGGGCGGTTAGCAAAAACGATGTCGTTCTTGGTGAAGCATTCCTCCGCGACTGATGATGATGATACGACTACCACGAGACGGAAGCCAAATCTAAGGGACATGATTGGGCCATATTTTTGTGACAGCTCGTTGAAAACGCGATGTAGCAGCAAGGGTGGTCTTGTGAGATGAAGATGGCCGAGAATTGGTAAGGAAGGCGGGCTGGGAGGGAGCTTTCTACTTGATCGAAACAACAACTTGAAGGCAAGAATGAGAAAGACAAGAGAAAGAGATGTAGAAGGACTAGGTGAGATAAGCGAAGAAGAGTACTCTGCAGCTGATGAGGGAGCAGTGGACAGAGCAGTTACACATCGTAGGCTTGCTGTAGACGTCAACGAGTCTAGGGCTTTTGGAATGGTTGAGTTAGGGATTTGGAGTGGAGAGATTTGGGATTTCAGAAGGTGAGAGATTAGGGATTCAAGGAGAGACTTAGGAAGGGGGCGGGATTTATAAACTAGGGCTGCAAAAGGAAGGAAGGAAATTTTAGCTTATTTATATAGGATGGCATATGTGTAATTTTGAGGACATTGTTAAGGGACACGTATTGAAAGAAAGGGGCTTGACTTTTAAATAATTGACCGTTTTTCCAAGAACCGGCAACTAATCAAATTTTAAAGTGACATATATTTTGAAAATTCTTGTAGTGATTTAATTTTAAAAAGTAAGTAAACACCCTATATTGACCTCCCCAATCATATTGGAGTCCTTTGATTTGAGTTTCAAATTTTCTCTCAACATAGGTTTTGAAGTGTTTGAAAACTAAAAGGGCTTTAGACTTGTTTTTCAATGGATAGATCCAAGTAAATCTACTAAAATCATCTATAAAGTGTATGTAGTACTTAAAGCCTGAGCTTAAGTTCACATAAGCAAGGCCCCAAAGATCAATATGAATTAGCTCAAGGACCTGTTTTGTTTTGTTGAGAGAGGTTTTGAAAGGGAAAGCATGTGATTTCCTCAATTGACAAGCATCACAAAATTCAAGAATTTTATTGCTATGAGAGAATTCATTACATGCTTTCAAAATTTGATTAAGAATTCTAATGGAGGGGTGACCAAGTCTTCTATGCCAAACCTTGAGTTTTTCCTTAATTGGCATGGTGTTTGAGACTGAAGCATTTGGACAAAAAAGACTTATTACATTTTTGGACATTGACTCAAACAAAGATTTAACTAAGAATTGTTAATAAACAAATTCAGGAGACACACAGGACTTGTTGACAGGATTCACAGTAGCAACAAAGTTCTTAAATTGTTTATTTCTTCCATGGATTCTTGAGTGAGACTTGAAGGATTTTCTGAGACTTTGAGGACAAATTTGATAGAGCACATCTCTAGTTCTCCCTTGTAGTAGAATTTGTTGAGTATGTTTGTCCCTCACAAGGCAAAATTTTGGGTGAAATTCAACAAAAACATCATTATCTGCAGTAAGTTTGGAAATGCTCAAGAGATTCTTGGTTATCTTAGGCACACACTACACGATTTTCAAATTTAGCATGGTATTGCAGGTAGCTATTTTAAAGTGTCCTACATGAGAAATGCACAATTTATTTCCATCTCCTACAGAGAGTTTTTGCTTACCACAGTACTCACTCCTGGAGCTTAGCATATCAAATTGAGGTATCAAATAATTTGTGGCCCCACTATCTACGTACCAGCTTCCATTAGTAACAATTTCAGTTGTGGCAAATGGAGTCTGCTGAGGTGGATTTTGTGAGGCAAAGAAGGCTTGTTGAGACTGATTCTGCCTTATGAATCCAGAAAATCCCTGCCTATTATTGTTGTTTCTTCCTTGATTTGTTGGTCTCATATAGCTCAGGTCTGTTCTATAGAAACAGATTGAAGCTGGATGGCCAATCTTGCCACAGATTTGGCAAATTGGCCTTGATTCCACGTCCTCTACCTCTTTGGTTACCACTATTTGTGCCTTTTTCAAAGTTTTGATTAGGATTCTTGGAGTTGTTGCCTTGTTGTGACATATCACGTTTGACATTTTGTCTTCCAACAACAATATTTGCTAATACTTGGTTGAGGCTAAGATTGGTGAAACTGTTCAGCCTTTCCAACCGATTCTCAAAGTTAAGAAGAGTAGCTTGGAGATCTGCTAGGAAATGTTGTCTTTGCTTTGAATCTAAACAATAATGGGCGCATAGTCAGCATCTAACCCGAGAGTGATAAATGAGATCAGGTCATTCATCTCTATAGGACATCTTGCCACAGCCAAGTTGTTCGAAATTTTTTTCATAGTTGCCAAGTAATCATTCATCTTCATTGACCCTTTCTTGGTGGTTTGAAGATCAAATCTAAGATTTGAGATTTTGGACCTGTTTTTGATTCCACAATACTCCTCTAATGCTTTCCATAGTTTGTGAGAAGTAGGTTGGCCTGTAACTTGAGCAGTAGCTTCACTGGTGATTGAGCTGAGAAGCCATCCCATTAGTAAGCTATCAGTAGTAACCCATTCTTAATATTCTAGGTTTGGAATGAGTTGGGAGCTGTTAGCCCTAAGGCTACATGATAATTTTGATGATAACAATACACATTGATTAATTGAGATTTACTAACATGTTTATTTATGTGCAAGAGTAAGATCATTGAAATAATTTTAAAATCAAGAAGAGGCTTATTAAAATGAAGTGTTGAAGCTAAGGAGAAGACTACATGTTAAAGGCACCAAAGTTTAAGAACAAGGATTGACTCAAGGAATGTGACACATGAGCAATGTTCAATCAATTGGTCATATATATCTCTACAAATGTCCAAATGATGTGATTCTTGAGCCTTTGGAAAGCTTACTCAATTTATAACATTTCATATGTTTTAAATAAATTCAAATTTTAAGTGTAAGGATGTCCAAATCATCATGCAAGTTGAAAGACAAATGGAAGCAGCTGACATGAGCACCGAATACTCTTTTGGACATATCTTGAGCTAGAAAAATCAAAATGACTTGATTCTTGTGGCATTAGAAAGATGACTTAATGGGGCACATTTCATATGTTTTGAAGAAATTCAAATTTCAAATGGAAGGCCGACATAATTGACATGCAATTCGGTGGACTGACACAGAGAAGAAAAATCAACTCACATGAGCACCGAATGGTTTTTGGCCATATCTTAAGATAGAGATATCCAAATTGCTTTGATTCTTAATGTTTTGGAAAGCTTATTCAAATATGAAGATCTTTTATGTTTTGAAGAAATTCAAATTTCAAATGGAAGGCTGACAGAATTATCATTCAAGTCAGTGGACAGACACATGGAAGAAAAATCAAGTCACTTGAGCACCGAATGGTGTTTTGGCCATATCTTGAGCTACAGATATCCAAATGACTTGGTTCTTGATGCGTTGGAAAGCTTATTCAAATTTGCAGATCTTTTATGTTTTACAGAGTTTCAAATTCAAACGGAACATTGACAAAAATGGCAGACAAGATTACGGTTTTTATGGTGGGCAGAAAATTTGGAGATGGTGTCTTCACTTGATTAAGTTCATCTCATTTGCCTATAAAATGGAGCCATTCTCCCATGCATTCAACAGTGCAAGAGAAGCATTTTATCAAGCAAAAAAGCAAGAGAAATATCAAGTCTAGAGAGCTTTTATATTATTTATCTACTCTTTGAAGAGAGTTATACTTTTGTTGTAAAAATTATCTTTGTTCTTGTATTGTGGTGAGAGTGAGATATTATGTAAAGGATAATAGTTATCCTTGAGAGAACTCTTGTTGTGTGTTATCAAGAGTTGAAGGAAGTTGCCTTGATGAGGTTGTTCATCAAGAAGAACTCTTGGTGTGGTGTTATCAAGGGTTGAAGGAAGTTGCCTTGGTGAGGTTGTTCATCAAGAAGAACTCTTGGTGTGGTGTTATCAAGAGTTGAAGGAAGTTGCCTTGGTGAGGTTGTTCATCAAGAAGAACTCTTGGTGTGGTGTTATCAAGAGTTGGAAGAAAAAGTCTTGGTGAGGTTGTTCATCAAGCAAGTTGTAAAGATTTCTACAACTTAGTGGAAAGCTTAGCTCGTGGAGCTAGGAGCCCGTGGACGTAGGCAAGGTTTGCCGAACCACGTAAATTGAGTTTGCACTCTCTCTATCCCTTTCCTCTTTACATTTACTTGCACTTGTGATTGTTCTTTATTTCATTGTCTTGGTTGCATTCTATTTTCATCTTCTTCACCTTTATTCTCAAAGAAAGAGTTAAATAATTTTGATCTTTCAAGAAAAGTTTTCTAAATCCGTTTTGATAAATAAAAACCCAATTCACCCCCCCTCTTGGGTTGCCATACCTGGGTCAACAAGTGGTATCAGAGCAAGGTTGCTCAATTTTTTAAATCTTAATCGATTTTTGAGCTATGGCAACTTTTAATTCAACTTCATATGTTGAGGGACTTTCTATCTCTAGACCTCCATTTTTTAATGGAAGTGATTACTCTTATTGGAAAACTAGAATGAGTATTTTCTTGAAATCTTTTGATTATGATTTGTGGTCTATTGTTTTGGAAGGACCTTTTGTTCCTACCAAAATTGAAAATGGGGAATGCATGCTTAAAGAACCTAAAGAGTTTAGTGAAGATGATAAAAAGAAATTGAGTTTGAATGCTAAAGCTATGAATGTGTTGTATTGTGCTCTAGATAGAAATGAGTTTAATAGAATATCTACTTGTTCTACGGCACAAGAAATATGGCACACACTTGAAGTAACTCATGAAGGAACTAGTCAAGTTAAAGAATCCAAAATTAGTATGCTAGTTCATAGTTATGAGCTTTTTAAGATGAAATCGGATGAATCAATTTCTGAAATGTTTACAAGATTTACGGATATTATTAATAGTTTGAAATCTCTTGGTAAATCTTATTCTAATGTTGAAATGGTGAGAAAGATTCTTAAGTGTCTACCAAAATCTTGGGAGCCAAAGGTGACGGCAATTCAAGAAGCAAAGGACCTCACCAAACTACCATTAGAAGAACTTATGGGTTCTCTCATAACTCATGAAATCATCTTGAAGGAGAATGAAGAAGAAGATTGTAAAGTGGCAAACATGTGCTAGGGCTTTAAGTGACGATGAGGTAAGTATTCTAAACTATGCTCTAAACTTTCATATGCTGAATTACTTGAAGCATTCCAAAATTTAGATAGTGCAAGTTGATAAACAAAATTAAAAAATCAATGCATTCAAAAAGAAGTCAAAAATCATGTTATCTCAATTAGAAGAGTTAGTGGAAACAAATGAATCTTTAGAAAATGAAATGAAATTTTAAAGCAAAAAGATTTTGAAAGTTTGGAAAATCAAATACATTTATTAAAAACTGAAAATGAGATTTTAAAACAAAGGATTTTGATAAATTAGAGAAAGAAAATGTTATTTTGAAAAAGGGAAATAATGACTTAAGAAATATTGTTGATAGTTTTACAAAAAGCACAAAAAATTTGAATTCTATGTTACAAAACCAAAGGTGTGTTTTTGATAAAAGAGGCTTAGGATAAAAAACTCATAAAAATCAAAAGTATTTTAAAAATTATTTTGCTCATGCATCTTTTAGAAAATCCTAATCATTCATGTACTTATTGTGGAAAGAAAAGACACAAAGTATATTTGCTATATTAAGAGAAATCCTAATGTGAAACAAATATGGATTCCAAAAAAGTACCATAACCTAACCCCAAGGACCCAGACAATTTGGGTACCAAAAAGTCTCTCTTTTAATGTGGATTGTAGAAACAAGGAGTGGCAAACACAAGTGGTACTTTAGATAGTGGATGCTCAAGGCATATGACCGGAGATGCCTCCAAGTTCTCAAGATTAATCATCAAGAAAGGAGGATATGTGACATTCGGTGATAATGCCAAAGGAAGGGTAATCGGACATGGTGATATTGGTAACCCTTCTTTACCTATTATTAAAGATGTTTTGCTTGTTCATGGTTAAAAACATGATTTGATTAGCATTAGTCAATTGTGTGATAAGGGATATTTTGTTACTTTTGAGCCTAATAGATGTGTGATTAAGGATGTTAGTAACAATAAGACATTATTTGTTGGTAATAGATGTGGTAATATTTATACAATTGATATTGATGCTAATGATCATGTAGAAAAATGTTTCATTGTTAATCATGATGCTTGGTTATGGCATAGAAGGTTAGGTCATGCTAGCATGGACACAATTTCAAAAATTTCTAAAAATGATTTGTTGATGGTCTTCCAAAAATAAAATTTGAAAATAACAAGATTTGTGATGCTTGTCAATTTGAAAAACAAGTGAGAACTTTTTTAAACAAAATTTTTTTTTCAACAAATAAACCTCTACAATTACTTCATTTGGATTTATTTGGACCATCAAGAACTCAAAGCCTTGGTGCAAAGTATTATGTTTTTGTTATTGTGGATGATTATTCAATATTCACTTGGGTGTTATTCTTGAAAACTAAAACTGAGGCCATACAAGCTTTTTCAAAATTTGCAAAAAGAGTCCAAAATAAAAAAGGGTATTCTATTGTGTCCATTAGAAGTCATCATGGTGGTGAAGTTGACAATGTTGCATTTGAAAATCTTTGTGATGAAAATGGTTTTGAGCATAATTTTTCTTCACCTAGAACTCCATAACAAAATGGTGTTGTTGAAAGGAAAAATAGGACTATCCAAGAAATGGCTAGG